>OY856415.1:433528186-433700686 GCA_963693085.1 Alisma plantago-aquatica
CCTGGGATGGGTAGTGTATTAAATTGTTCATTAATGTACTTGTATACACCGTAAATTGAAGTGCATGTGAGTAGTAAGATTTGATTTTGGTTTTAATGGAGTTCAATAAGAACTATTATATCTTAATGACATATCCTTGATGTGACATTGGTTTATGAAAATTGTGAAGAAAGAAAAAAGAAAATTTTATTTATGATTTTCATATACAGTTTTAATTACCGTTGTTGAGAATTCATTTTTTTTCATAATCGGGATTAGGTTTAAGGTTTCTCTCTAATGGTTGGTAGTTATGCTAACCCAACAACATGGTATTAGATCTAGGTTAGATGAGTCTATAGGTACAACATGATCTAGGGATAAATGATAATATAGATGTTGAACAAAACATGAATGGTATGCATACCGGGTAAACTCAGTATTCAGATATTTTAGTTAAGTATTGGGTATTGAGATAAGCTAGTATGGAAATATCGATAATACTTCTTTTGGATGACCTGACCAAGCATTGAGATTAAGATAGAATGGAAGTGTAAGAATATGTATGATTATATAAAAGGAAAAAATGGAGAAAGAGAAAGGATTATATAATTGAATATGGAACCTAAAGTAAGTTGGAAATCTCATATGAGAAAGATGAAAGAATTTAACAGATTATAAAGATAAACTATAATGAAACTGAACATGAGTATGAATTTTAAATTGTAAGACAAAGCTAAGAATTGAGAATGATGCCCACAAATGATCTTCTTTGTGAACAAAACTGATGAATGAAGATTATAACATAGAATTCATTATAATCTTAATCCATGAGATACATAACCAATTTTTAAAAGAATATGAAAGGTGATGTGCCAATAGTTTATGTATTGATAAGATTAAGTGTTTGTAATACTCAGAGAGATAGAGAGAGAGAGAGAAGATGATGACAAGGGATGAAATATCCATCTAATGCTTGTAAGTTCATAATTTCACCGTAAAATATCCAAGAGGTAAGAAAATGATGTCATATGAAAGAAAGATAAAATGGGAATTATTCTAACTTGATGCTAAGAGATGAACGATTAGATGATATGATATTATTCCACATCTTTTCATGAATTTTTGGACAAAATTCTAAAAGGAAGGGAGAATTTGTGACGACTCATTTTCATATTAACCATCTGATTAGGGTTTACTTAAATGAGTGTAAGTTTAACTAGATTGATCATTGTTTAGAGCTTGATTAATGGTAGTAGTTTAATTTTTGATGCTTTAAACCTAATGAGAAACTATATATATGTATATATGTATATATATATATATATATATATATAATTATGGTTTGAGAATTGAAAACTATAGTCACCAAAATTAGCATTTTGGTAGCATATAAATACAAAAGTTGATAAGTATAGTAGAGCCCTAAATGCTTTTTAGTATATTATATAAAATTATTATTTAGTTGAAATTTGGATATAGTTTGACTAACTCAATTATTAGTGTTCTTGCAATATATCAGAATTTTTTAATAATTTACTGACCTACTTTCCAATCAAGTTTCCCTAGGATAAAGTCAGTCGACCATGCATTTAGAGTAAAATATAGCAGTTTGGTATCTGAATTTTATATATTTATAGGAGGGCCTACTAGCCCAAATCATTGGGGCACTCCTCGGTAGTCTAGGGAGATGAGGGGATGTGATGCGTGCGAGGATCCTAGATCTAGGTCTGTGGATCGGCATTTTGACTTCGTTGACTCCACTCTGTTCAAGAGAGATGGTTGGAGAGAAGTCATTTCCCCTCTAGATCTAGATCTCGCGCTATGCTCCGTTCATAGGTGAAGTTAAGGGGTGTTTTTCCCCTCCTTCACAGGCAACCTTATCTCCCTCTCCCGAGTATCTGGTTTATCCAGGGTGATGTGACCCTCGACTACGGCTTGGATGCTGCCTTGGCGACCCAGGCGGCGGTCGGGCTTTTTCTGGGTGGTTTGGGGCTTCTCCGATGTGCTCGGCTCGGCCGAGGCAGAGATGATGACCCCTCCACTCTGGCCTCGATGTGGAGTCCTATGGCGCTTCGGCGTGGGAGTTCTCACTTGCTGGGCGGTGTGGATTCTTCCTGACCTACCTGGCGGTGCCTCCTCCTTTTTCAGTTGTTGTGCCCTGGTGGCGTCTTCCTTCCTTGATGTTGGACTAGTTCTCATGGTCAGGGAATACTGGTGTCCACGTCATGGAATGGAGGCTTGTTCCCTCCTCCACCAAATGTTGCATCGGCGATGAGTTCTGTTGCTCCCCGGTGACTGGTCGAGTTTTCCTATGGCCACTGGTGATGCACGAGCTCCTCTAGGGCTTCACGTGATGGAGCATCCACAAGGTGCTCGGTGAAATGCCTCTGTGAAAACAGAGGCATTTGGGTTTTGGTTGAGCTCTATCCTCATCCAGTTCAGTTCTCTGATCAGGGAGCTTCTCCTTGATGCAGATGTGTGATCGGGTTGCACTTCTTAATCTACTTGTCTCTTGTTTGGTGAAGAGGAATAGGAAACCTATCTTTCCCTCATACTTTATGAGATGCTCTGAATGCCAGTGATGGGGAAGGTGGTCATTTTCTTTTCAAGGAGATCAACTGATGGACAGCTCATGGAAGGGCACCTCCTGCTTTGCTTTCTGTAGCTTGGATGCTTTTGGTTTGGTGAAGGAACCTTTCTTCATCTTGTCTAGATAATATTAACCTTCCTTTTATGATTGGTCAGTTTCCACTCTTACAGGATGACACAATTTGAAGGTGGGGTTAATGCTAGTGTTTGTTCTGGTTGTTCTCTGGTTAATGCTCTCATCTATTAGGTAATGTCTGTATTATCTTAGAAGTTTTGGGGTCTTGTTCATGTTCTACTTTTGGGGGTCCTATAAACCCTTTTTGTTCTTTCGAATGTTTTCTGGCTGTAAAGGGGTGCAGTGTCTGTACCCAAAGTTTTGGAATTATATAGTAACACGCTTTTTGACCGACCAAAACAATTGTATATTTATTGGTACATCCATTTGATTTGAAATTTTAAATTTTGTAATAAAAAACTCCATTTTAGATATTATATTAAAATTTTCATAGTTAGGATGATGTTTTAATTTTAAAAATTGTGGTGTCGGTTGACTTTCTTATTAGTAACAACTCAAACAACCATACTACAGACTGTAGTATAGTAGTGTAGTATTAAATTTTTATTTATTTATTAGTATCTCTGATTATCTGTAATTTTTAATAGATCTCTAGAATTTTGTCTCATACAACATTATAAATTTTCATAATTGTTGGATGAGGTTTTTCCTGTTAAGTAAATGATTTTTAGTAACAATTTTGTGATAGAAAATCTTGCTAAAATAAAACAAAGTGTAAAGTTGGGTCGATTGCAAATTGACCCAAGCACCTTAATAGATATATATTAGAAACCTAGAATACAAGGTGCTCTTAAATTTCATGATTAATCTTAGAGAAATGAAATCCTAGAGAGAAGGGAGATTTAGGTTTGAGAGGAGAAAGTGGTGGAGATGTTGACTTAGGATTTCACCATCTGAGAAATTATGAAATTAAGTAAGTTTAGCTTCTTTGCCTAGTCTTTCATGGTGAATCATCTCTCACATGTCAAGATTCTATATCTCTCATGATTTGTTTCGAAATAATATCAAATCACCCCCTTTATCACTCTCTCTTCTATTCTCCATTTGTAGGATTTCTGAGTTGAGAGGGGAAGAAATGGATTCAATAGCTAGAACCTTGGTGGATTTCTAGAAATTCAGAGTTTGACCTACATTTTTAAGGCTATTGTTACCTTAGGTGAGTGTTTATCTCCCTCATAATCTCTATATTCATGTTGAAAGCCAAATTCTATCCGGCTAAAATAATCAGAAACCTTGCTTGTATTTGTATGTGATTGGTATTTATTGGGAAAGATATTAGGGAATCAAATTCTACTCATTTTGATCATTTCTCATTGAATTAAACTTTCTTAGTTACTGATATATTGATTGTCATTCCATGGAAAATTCTATGGATGGGGGACTTGTTATTTTGTGTGAATATTGCCCAAAAATCATCCCAATACCCGATATGTTTGGGAATAGAATTGATATGTGTTGAATCATATTTGAAATGTATTAGAATGAATTATACAATTATATTGTTGAATCTTATTTAAATTGAAAATGATGTACGCATAAGGATTCATACAAGGTGGTGATAATCCCTATTTAGTATTTGTGTTGTAGGATGGAATCAAATGAGTTAATTAATCATGTATGCTTATGCTTGATGAATGAATTATGTGAAAATGGAAACTAGGGTTTCCATTGTGTGAATAGACCTAATGAACCCATGTGCACCATGATGAGATTAGTAGACGATATGATTATTGTGATGTCTTGAACTAAGGATGACTTTTGCAAACCCTAGAATTTTGGTATAAAGATGAGTATGAGTGATAATGATAGAACTTGTATATAATGTTGTAAATGTGATGAAATGTTGAAGTGTAGGTATTAATTCTTCAACTAAAGATGATGAGTCTTAAAAATATGATCTAATCCTAATGCATCTACTTTACTACAATTTATGGAATAATGAGTAGCCTTCACATGAATGTGGGTCCTTTTATACAAGCTACGGAATAATGAATTGGGTAGGATGATTAGATTATGATGTAAGAAGATGTAACCTAATCCATTATTGTAAATGAAAGTGAGTAGTATTATAAGGGTATAATGATCTTTGTTCTTATAAGAATTCCATTCGACGACAATGACATGGTACACTCAACTAATTACAAGAAAGGAGACGGATAAGAATAATTGAATGGTGATGACAAGTTACAAATGAAATCAATGAAATGTGTATGATGAAGCATATAGTCTATATATTTTGATTACATGTGTTGACCTAAATTGCATGAAATATATTAAAATCAAATTATGAAGGATTTCAATGAGAGGGAAACTTTATATATTAAGTAAATCTAGAATGATTTATTTTAAGAAGCAAGGAGCATCATATGTAAGAGGTTAGAAACTAATGAATATGAAATGAAAGGGAAATGATGAAATTAGTGGATGGATCTAAGAACCTAACCCTAACTCTAAAATGATGATATTTGTGATGCTAATGAATAATGATCTTCAATGAGGCATTAAGCAATGCAAATGAGTATGGTTTAATCAAATTACAAGATGAGGTACAAGGATATGAATTGGTTTATAAGAAAGTTCTCTTCAATTCTAATTGTATGTTAGGATACTTGTATTCTAAGGATGGAATTTTGTAATAGACTTCAAATGATTATGCATTGAATAGAAGCCCTAATTGAAGAATAGTAAGAAGGAAGTACTAAATGTTTTATGAATGTTTATACTTGAGATACATTCATATCTATAGAAATTGGATAGAATAAGTATTTATTACATGTTAATCCTATTCTGTGTATGATGAATGACATGAGATGTCTATATGTAGTTCTTATTGTCAGCTCTAACATCCTTGTCAATACTCAATGAGAATTACAATATGAAATGAACGGATAAGAAATATGTTGAGATAGAATTTACATTCTTTGATTACTTTTGAGAAACCACGATGAGGGTAAATTCTAGACTATAATATTATGTTTTGGGCTCAAAACCAAATGATTATGATAAAATCTAATGATGTTAGATCTTGGACAATGAGATAATGTCTTGGGAAAATCCCGTTGATTATGACTACTATGATATGATGTGGAAATGTAAAAAATTATATGTGCTGCAAATTACATATTGTTGTGCTTCTTGTTTTGGTCATTGTCTTTCTTGATAAGCCTAATTTGTTTCATGTTATTCTAATAATACCCAAATACACACATATGATACATGATGTTTTGAATTCATTTAATATGAGTAAAAGAGATGAATAACAAGTGAAATTATGACACATCTAGTTATGTGTCCTAAATAGTCTAAGTTTCCCCTGAGGTCCACATTGAGGAAACAAAACAGATCTCCTTGTAGTAATTGATGAATTCTGAGATGGATTTTTCAAAGTGTGGTCGAGACCTTAAATGTTAGACCACTAAGATTTAGGAGTTAGTCATCTAGAGTGGCTCTGGCCTTAAATTCTTGCTATTAAAGTCTATTTCCATGAGGAATAGACTCTGATGAAATGAAATATGTGAAATATGAAAATATGAGAAATGTTGTGATATGTGATATATTGTTTTGTTGGTTTTCATCTCGTGTACCTGAGATGAGGACGTAAGCCTCTTTAGGAAACCCTAAGGTGAACCACGGTCTATTTTTGATATCTTAGGGCTACTAGAAAGACTCTAAGATAATAATAGTGATTCATTTACATGAGAATTAGGTGTGGCAACTTCTACTTGATGAGGTACAAACCAAGTAGTTTGAGGTCAGATGAACAAAAGATGACAAGCGGTGTAGAATATGATTTGAATGTTTGTGACTTTCCTTGTATTTCTAGCTAATGATTTACCATTGTTGATTATGTTTCTTGTTGTGGAAAATAATCACTTTGTTATAGTGATTATTTGCTTCATATTCTTATTTGTCTAGTTTGGAATCTAATCTTAAATATGGACAAGTACTTAATGTTGGGATTCATATTCACTCTAAGTATGATTTGGATTGCTTGTCATTTGATAGTACTATTTGGTAAACATGTCTTATGTGGATTTCAGCTTCAAGACTACAAGATGTTTTCCTGGTCTGGCCAGTGGAGTATCACAAAGATGATGTTATGGTTACATATTGATTCTAAATATTTTGATGTTGACATGTTGCTCATACTAACATTGTCATTCTTAATAAAGTAACATATATTGATTTGTTCTTATACACGCTCTAAAAGAAGTTTTAAAGTTGGATTTGGTTTCAGTGATTACCTTATTTGTTTGATTAGATTTTCATTGCAAACTAGACTTGATTAGATGCTAGAACTATCTGCTAAACTTTTTAATCTATGCATGTTTCTTTTAAGTTCACAATACTTAATCTAATGTTGATATATGTACCTAGCTTGAGTGGACGTACCCACTCACATGGGCTCTATATGAGTTTCATGAGGTTGTTTCAAATATTTTTAGGTATAATGCTAACCAGTGGAGAGGTCGTGAAAAAGAATATATAAATAGAATAATTTATATAGATTTGATTGTCCATGTACTCACTTTTTCTCAGGATGGGTAGTGTATCAAATTGTTCATTAATGTACTTATATATCCTATAAACTGGACTGCATGTGAGCAGTAAGATTTGATTTCGATTTTTATGGAGTTGAATAAGAATTTTGATATCTTAATGTGATGTCCGTGGTGTGACATTGGTTTTTGAAAATTGTGAAGAGAAAAAGGAAAAATTTATTTGTGATTTTTGTATACTATTTTAATTGCCTTTTTTGAGAATTCATTATTTTGTTTCATAATTGGGATTAGGTTTAGGGCTTCTTTCTAATGGTTGTCAAAAATATGACAATGCCCCAAATTTCATCATATGAGTTCAATGGATATAACAGTTATGGTATTTCTAAGAAATTGGTGATCATATGTTCAAAACCCATTATGGACAAGCTACCTTCAGTACTAGGGCTTTATCCAACCATCATTCCATCACCACAACAGTTACTAGAGATCCTAAAATTTGCATAAGATAACCAACATACAGTAAGGAATGGTACATGGGTCGAATTTTTGTTCTTTGGATACCAAAACATCACCTATATGAAAACTTTAGAAGTCATTACACTTATATTACGAATTTTAGACCTTGAATGTCCAAAGGAATGTTTACTTTATAGATACAAACGTTCATTAAATCTAAATACAACTTAAGAACTCATATTGTCATCTCACTCTATAAAAGAGTGCTTAAAAAGATCATATTTTAGCAATCAAAGAATTCTAAAGCAAGTTTAAATTCATGCATGAGAAAGTACGCAAGAAAAGCTTTTAATATTATATCACTCACCTTTATAGAGAAGAAACTGAAGTCTTATAGGGGAAACTCTAAAATCAGCAACAAAGCACCAATCTTGGTCCACCAACACTCTAAGAATGCCTCCTATCTCCATGAATAAGATGAATATAAAGAAATGTGAGAAAGAGAGAGTGTTCTTCAACCTTATGCACGGCCATGGTAGGAGAGGGAGCCAAGAATAACAAAATACAATTGTCTAGAAGTAAGCACCTTACATGTATGGAGCAAGAAACTAGATCAAAAGTGTTAGATCAATCCAAGGAAAGATCAATCTCAAGAATGCATCTGAGAGCCATGTGGTCATTATCCCTAATGGTTTCTCATCGATCTCTAGTCCTCAACGAAGAATTCACAAAAGATGAGAGGAGAGAGGAAGAAAGGGTACATATAGATGGGTGGCAATTGGTGTGGCTCAACCTAGCGATCAGGCAATGGAACTCATCGACCCCAGGTCTTATCAGGCACAAGGGCATATTGCATGCTTTTCGACTAAAATGTATTAGTCAACCAAACTCATCGATATGTAACTTTGTTGGTCAATCCTCGTTGGACTAGCTATCTCTAGATAGTCGGTCCTCAAGCTGAAAGTAGTAGGGAACAACTTCATCAGTCTGATGGTGATCAAGGGTCTCGTCGATTGGATTTCATCATACACTCCAGACCATTGGCTCGAGGAGATAGCAGAATCCATCAGTCATCGATTCATCAATAGATGAAAACATAAAACTACTAACCAATCAATACATATATAAAAACCCCATGAAATCAAAGTTCAAAAGACAAATGAGAACAAGATTTTTCAAGTTTCTTCAGAATAATTATTTTTAGATCCCTAGAAATGGGGAATTTGCATAAATGTCCACATACATTAAATTGTATGTGTTGTACAAACAAGGTCCAATTTGATTTAAATTTTAACCATAGCTTTGTCAACTAGTATTACATCATAATACAAAGTTTAATTACAAAATAGGTATCCAAATAAGCCAAATAAGTATGTTTATGAATAAATCAAGGTTAGGGGCCTTAAAACCATGAACCTTAAGGATTTTTCCCCCAAAATCCTAGGAAAATAAATAAAGGTACTTCATACGCATCACATCCTCTAACTCCCATGTGGCTTCCTCTACCGTATGATGATGCCACAACATCTTCCCAAAAGCTATATCCTTCTTCCTAAGCTTCTACACACTTCTACCTAGGGTCAACACTAGGCCTTCTACATAGGTAACATCTTAATCTACCTCCACCTCCACGGGTTGTATTATCTGCCTTGTATCTGGATGACATTTCCTCAACATAGAAATGTAGAACATGTTGTGCAGCCTTTGTAACTCTAGAGGTAACTTGAACTTGTAATCCACCTTTCCCACTCGAGCTAAGGTAGGGTAAGGTCCCATGAATGTAGGAGCCAACGTACCCCTATTACTAAACCTTAGAACACCCTTCTAAAGGGAGACTTTGAGATATATGTGAGTCTCCAACTTGGAACTCCAATTGTCTATGGTGATTGTTTGCATAGAACTTTTTTCGATCATGTGTTGACTTCAATTGTTGTTGGGATACATTGATCTTCTCTATGGTCTACTATACCACCTCAAGACCCAAAAACTGATACTCACATGCATCATACCAACAAAGAGGTGACCTACAATGCCTATTGTATAAAGCCTCATCTAGTGCAAACTCAATCAAGCTTTGGTGAATATCCCAACTTTCTAGAAACTAAAGTACACATGCCCTCAATAGATCCCCCAATGTCTGAATGGTCCTTTCTTACTAGCCATTTGTTTGTGGTTGGAAAGCTATACTAAATAACAAATTCTATACCCAAAGTTGAACATAAGTGCTCCCAAAACCTGCTTGTGAACTAAGAACATTTGTTCGATATTATAGTAATTGTTATGTCCTGCAAAAAAATATCTCATCCACATATATTTGTGCCAACTTCTTAGTAGTGTAGGTGGTCTTGATCAGAAAAGAGTGAGCTGACTTTGTCAACTGATCAACAATCACCCAAACATAATCAACCCCTGGTCGTCCCAAGTAGACCATGTTGGGTTATGGAGGAGGCAGAGAAGCAGCGGAAACAAAAAAATTTCTCTCCAAACCCAGAACAAAAGGAATCGTGTCAACATCTATATAATAGGAAAGATGGTTTGTGAATCATACCTTGTCCCGAGGCTTGCTCGGCGACAATACCACGCGCCTTGCGCGGTCTTCACCTCCAGTCTTGGACGGTGTCTGTGCAGCTCCTGGTCACACCGGGACTGACGACTCCTCCTCCTACCGGACTGTCGGATGACAGTTGTCCTCCTGAGCGGCAGTGACCTCCCACCTCTGAAGTAGTCCACACGGACCACCTGGAACTCCACTCTCCTTGTCCCACAAGGAAGTGGAAGGAGTCGCACCCTCCTGTTGACGTACTAGTCGCCAACACACTCTCCTGCTGTCGACTGCAACTGCAGTTGTCCTTCCCTTGATGCACCTCCCTTTGCGGGAAGCACTTGCTCGGGCTCTCTCTCGGTTACCAAAACCAGAGAGAATGACAACTTTGCAGAGCAATCAACTTGCATTGAGTTGTACTCTGAGAAGCCCCCAATACCCCTATATATATAGGCGGGTCATGGGACAGGGTCTCTGTGCCCGGCAATACGGGACTAAAAGCAGGAGTAGAAGGGTTCGGGATTTTCCACAAAAAGCAACCATCTCGCAACCTGAACCGATCGGTTCACCATTGAACCGATCGTTTGGGACCCTTGAACCGATCGGATCACTCATGAACCGGTCGGTTGGGGTTCCAGGTTGGTTCCCGATTTACTTTCCTTGTTTCTTTCCCAATTGATATCGAATACCAATATTATTCCCAATCGAATTGGGCAATTTGAAATGAAAGGAAAATTCTCACCAATCCTACTTTCCCAAGTTGCTCGATTGCACCAGTTGAACCGATCGGTTCAACACTTGAACCGGTCGTTTCACTATGTGCACGAGCCGATTGGTTCAACAATTGAGCCGACCGGTTCAGCAACCTCAGCCGACCGGTTCATCACATGAACCAATCGGTTGGGAGTGCAGATTGTGCAGAATCAATCAAATGTGATTTCAATCAATCTGATACTCCAATCAATGCGTCCAACACCTTGAACATTATGATATTGAGCTATCGATTAATTGAGTGTTTAATTGAACTACTAAACTCCTTTAGTAATCAATCTAAACATTGCTTGTGGACAAAACTCCTCTTCCAGGTTAAATCCTATGTGTGTGACCCTACAGGTCCATTTCACGTTGGCAGTGAAAGTCCATAGCACTTATGACTTCACAAGCAAAGAGTGGTGCCTAGTCACACATCATTGCTACCCAAGTGAAAGTAGAAAGTTGGAGAACAACTTTCATCCAACAATCCGTGAATGGTGTTACAGTGAATGTATAATTCCTTTGTCACTGATATCCAGAATGAACTCGAGGCATGGAACAGTCATCCTGTCAATGTTCATTCATTTCCTTGATCTCAGAGTAGACCGAGTGAGATGTGTATGACATCAATATCACATATTGATTCACACGTGCATGTGCATGCCTTTCTCAATCCTACTCATCAAGTGGCCAAGATATCAAACTCCCTTAGGAGGGACAAATCCCATATCTATCACTCACCCCTCAAAAACCCCTGTGTCAAATCCACCCAATCATCACCTTTATAACAACCCATGTTTCAGGATTGCGTTTGATGATGTCAAAGTGTACCCAACGACATGTGTTGAGTGTAGTGATTTCAGGTCTAAGAATCACACTCACCACCATCACTGTGAGAGCTGACTGTGACTACCAAGTCATGGTTCCATGTGTCACTCTCACGGTGGGTCTGTACGGTACCTTGTTCTCTAACAAGTACCTATGTGCTTGGTTTGATATCACTATATCATGACTAATGAGATTTTGTCATCAACCAACACACAATCTAGTCTTTAGTGTTATTGATGTCTATGGTTATTTCCATAATAACAACCGACTAGGGACTAAACAAGAAAGAATACTCTTAGCATCCGTATGATCTCATCGTTTAGGTCCTCAACCCAAAAGCATACGTCATTGAGTAAAACAATCTTTAGACATCTATCATGTTACACCATCATCTCAGAAATAGTTTAAACATATAGATTGGAAATTGCCTTTATTATTATTCAAATCATTTACAAAGTATCCCATTACAATCATCATATGACTTGCTCTATGGGCATACATACCAACAGACCAACCCATGAGTTTATGGTCATGTGATTCCATTTCCACTATGGGATTGGCAAGGGGTAAAACGTCTTTGTAGTATTCTAATGCTTTCCTTTGACTTGTTGACAAATAGGACACTTGGCCAAGAACTTTGCCACATCATGCTTCAAACTCGACCACCCCAGTACAAATCCTTGATATTATGATACATTTTTGTACTTCCAGGATGCATCATTTACATTTAGGAATGAGCCTCCATAAGTACCATCTCCCTTAGATTGCCTATATCAGGAACAACCATCCAGATGTAGAAGTTTATTTTTCCATCATCTATCTCATGAAACCCATCATGCTTCCCACTACCAAACTCTAATCTGATATTATGTATCATCCTGTTATTCATCCCTGGTTTGTTGTCTCAATTTTTTCTTGACTTCTAATTGTGCCAACAAATCTTCCAACAAGGAGACTTCTAACAATATGTTCATTTGTCTAAGCAACACTAACATCTCCACATTGTGACATGCCATTGAGTGCATGTGAGACCCCTGACCTAGCTTTTGTTTAAACATTCTTTTGTAACTTAATTGGATGCTTAAGACCTTAATCAAACCCTAATATGTGTTTTGATATCATGTGAAAAAGTTAAGTTTCAAGTTTGGTCCAGTTTGGACATTGTTTGAGCAAGTTAAGCAGTTATATGCTTATTTTGGACTTTTATGCAATTTACCCATATATATGGTTTTCTTGTAATTTATCACATTCTTGTTGTTCCTCATATGTTTTCCTGTCATGATTGAGATATTTGTACCATGGGATGCCTTGTTACTCCTTGGTTTTGTGGCGCATCTACCCAGGGTTGATCTTAGGGTTTCCTCTCATTGATGGGCTACCTTGAGTGCTAGAACTCAATGATTCTTCTTGTGAGTTGGGATCTGATAGTTTTCTTGGTGTTTGGGATCCTGTGTTGGTCCCTATAGGTGTAATGGTTGATGGTTTTCCGTCTTGAATCTCATTGGATCAATGGTTCACCAAGAGAGGTGCAAACCGATAGTGATATTAGGGTTTTCACCCTTGTGACCAAGGGATCAAGATCCAATGGTCATTGTTCTATTGGAGGTTGATGGCTAACCTGGGAGTCAATATTCAATTTTCCTCTTGACTCCCATAACTGATGGACCTTCTAGTTTGCATGGTTGTGATGCTTTTGACCTTAGACACATGGCAAACATGGCTAGACACCTTAAACTTCTCTTCTCTCTTCCCCATAGATTTATATACCTCCTTGCTTGCATGCAAATGATTTCTTTACACACCTATATTTCTCTCTCTTCTTCCTTTCTACTTGTATCTGGCCCCCCTTTCTAGGTGAAGAATAAGGATCCAAGGTAGGTGTGATGACCCTGATTTTGGGGGTTTGACACCCAATATAATAAATTTAGATCATAAACCCTTTATATTTGATCCTAAGTTGACTATTCGGTTATTCAATTATAAATTATTTATCCACCCAGAATGTTTTATTAAGGTACTATTGATGATACTGACACATAAATGAGTTCAATCATGATGAATAGCTTTGATATATCGACTTGGGTACTTATGAGGCAAGTGTTCCATTTAGTAGCCACAATGAAATCAAGTGGCCATTTGATGAACCTTGAGGTATGTTATATCTTAACAAGTGTTTTTTGGACTTGTAGGATCAAGATTTGATGATTATTTGAATTACATTCAATGATTTTGTACCTATTTATAAGGTTGTTTGAAGAATTTAATTGCATGAACAAAGAATAGATTTTGATTCGCAAACTTTGGTAGAAGTTACCCTAGGATATTATGAGACTATGCCTAGAATTTTAGAAGGTTTGGAGATTTCTACAAAGACATGTAACCATTTGAAGTTGGGGACAATGATAACATAAATGTAGTCGAACTTGGTCTTTGGTTATTCAAGATTTAGGTATGTGACAAATGATCTCATGTAGTCGGCCCACTCAAACTGAGGGGCACAACTTTAGTTTGGTGAGGCTCATATATGGGAGGTGTGGATTTATCTCAACGATTAGTTGTGACCTGGTGGTGTAGACCTTGTCACCTACCTTTGACTCCTGAGGGAGGGGAACTGGTCATAGTTGGCTGCCCTTCTCTCCATGATTTTGTGGTTGATCAATGATATTTGTGCAATCCTAAAGTGTCATGAGGTCAGGACCTTCCTAACAACCTTTTATTGGATCTGTTTTGTGCAGTATAGAGAGAGATCGACCTCTCATCCTCCACTCCTCTCTCAATTTCCATAAGTAGTAGATGATGCAAAAGAGATGATGGCATGTTGGTGCATCATATATGACTAAGGGTAGACTAGGAAGCTTCCCCAAACCGATGGTTAGTATTTTGAAGCATGTTGATGCTTGAGAACAAAACTATGTGACTGGCGATCTCCATCACTAGTGAAGGTTGTGTGAGGTTTGAATATGTTTCTCCATGCTATCCACCACAAATCAACAACATGAATGACTTCATGAAGGTTCAACGATGACTCTCACATCTTTTCTGGTGGTTAAGTCATCCTCTGGAGGAAACGCCCAATCCGTTGGAGCTTCCAGGTCGGCAACCCAAACTAGGGTGCAGCTGAGATTGCAAACACCTGGACACAAAGAGAGCTAGTCGGCGAGATGTCTATGACCACCATGAAGGTGCCATGAGGTTGAATATAATTGATACCAAATGACTCCCCCTCCATTCCTTGTAAGAGTAGTTGTTGGCGGCTGTGGATGGAAGAATAACAGAGTCTGCAATGCCTGAACGCATGGACCAAAGCGAGATGTGAAGAGAGAGAAGGGCGGAACCCTACTAAACCATCTTGGAATGATTGTGAATTGGCCTGTTCATGAGGCTTTAGGTTGTTCCTCTCCCTGAAAATGAGGTTGCATGCATCCACACCACCTAGAAGAAGATATTACGGCCACAACAAATCAAAAGAGGTAAATCATCTTTATTTTTCCAAGAAATGACATTATCTTAGGAAAAACACTATAAATAGCTCCCATGGCCTATAAACTCCCCAAAAATACCCCTAGACTCAGAAAAATACCCTCTTTCATATAAGATACAAACTTTTTATAATTGGTTCATATGATTTCATGTTATGATGATTAGAATCCTATTTAGGGTTCATTAAATAAAATAAATTTTATCCAGTTGAGATTAATTCCTAGAGAATTCTCCTAGAACCCTAACTATGACTTAAACCAAATATGAACTCTGATCTGACTATTATGTTGATATAATAAGTCATTTCTCATTGAAACCCAATTTCGGTTTTAACCTCATTTTAATTCTAGAAAATAGACCAATCATCAGAAAAAATATGAAAATTGAACCATAACTCGATTATGTTATTGATAAGTAAGAAAATACTAGACACACATTTTATATCAGGTTGAACCTAGGATTGGCTAAACCCTAATTTGGACCCAAAATATCAAGAATATAATGACCATTTATTAATGATAATTAATTTTTATTAATCATGTGATGACCAGATTATCTAGATGATCATGGATGTATAAGAAATCTCTAAACTCAGGTATGTTGGCTTTATATAAGTATATGACTAGTTTTCTTGGGTGCAACTTATTGGAGAATATTGATTAGATATATTATGAATGTAGTATAACTCTGCCATCACATTGAGAACATAAATGAAGAGATGGATTGTGGCTACTAAGTGAGATGTTCTCTCTCTCACTCCCTATCTCTATTTCTAAATATAAGGTTTTCCTATCCCAATAGCCCAAGGTGCAGGGATCCCCATATCCCAAGGGTGGGGAAATATGAAGTGTGATACCACTTAGTAGTACAATCGCATCAAAAGACATCTAAAAATATGTGTTTACCTAATTATTGCATTAATTAATGTTTCGTACGCTTTATTTTATTCTCTAATTATTTCAAGTATTCAAGCATAATATTATCTTTCACCCACGTACACAACACATTGTGTTGATTCATTGTTTCATGTATTTTCTAGCTTCAGAGCTAGCATGGGAGAAAAGACTGGAAGTGAGCAAGTTGTATAGGTTGTACCTATTGGGTATATCTTGGTTAGCATGCATGTTCAAACTTGTTAAATTCTCTATTCAATGTGTAAATGTAAGTTGTACTAATTTATTTTGTAATATAGATGTTTATGTTTTAATTGTAATGGTGTGTGTCTATAAGTGAATGTTCATGCATGTGCATATTGCATCCATAACGCATTTTGGTATGATTGCCTAACATTTTTAGATTTTGTCCTTTTGGCCCCATGGGGTTTCAGGAAGGCAAAATCTGGGAACGTTACAGTTGGTATCAGATCACAAACAACAGCTACACCTGACAATTGCTCACCATGAAACATAAAAACTAAATATCACCTTTCTCTTTAAATCTTAGAATCTCAGTAAATTGTTCCATAGGAACTAGGTTTGACTTGGCGTCTAGGTTAGAACATAGATGTTCAAGAATGAGGTTTAGACAAGTATGTGAAACCCTTTCCATATAGATCTATGTATTGGGTAGATACACTATTCTACACCTTGTTCTTACCATTTGACTAGATGACATGACACTAAACTATCTACTATGTGTGGGACACTTGTTTTGGTTATTTATTTTTGTTTCCGATTGGCTCGACCTTGATAGTTTTCTCTGACGTCTACTTTCTCAGATATAAATTATATATTATTTTATTATATATATGTAAATATGCAAATTTGTCCTTCGCATAGGAAAGTAGGAGGTGTTCATGCAACCTAAGTGAAAGGGAGTGTCATCAGTCTAGAAGAGAGAGTATATCTAGATTAGATGTATAGAGCCTTATTGGATATGTGATAGTTAGAATAGATGATTGATTTATATATGAAATAAGCATATGTGCAATGTTATCTAATTTTGATCTCTGACGGTAGAAGTTTTGTTATAAATATGTATGTTGTAAATGAGTTTTGAAGATTCTAAGCTAAGTGTTGATGATGAAAGTACATTTCCTTTTCTTACTTAAGATGATGTAAGTTAAGAAAAAGCTGAATATGCACGAGCCTCAAGCTCTTTTGAAAAGGAGGACCTCCAGTGTTAGGACAAGATACATGGTGAACTCCAGAGAGAGTGATACCCACAAGTAGAAGGTCATAGGACCTACCCTACAATATATTAAAATCCTGAGATATATGTGAAATGATGTGTCCTAAGCTAGGTTACTCATGAGTACATGTGTTGGTCCTTTTGCATGATTCAATCATGTATGTGAGAGTTGGGTAAAAAATTATGGGTAGGTGACTCATAATGAGAAAGTTAATCCTTTTGATTGAGTTAGCTCCTATCATGAGTGACATATGTTTGTGAATCTCATCATTAGCTGTGAGTGAAGTGATATATGAAACTTTGGTTCTGGGAGTAAAATGCCTTGTGCATAAGATCCTCATAAATGTTGTTCCTTCTACTTCTCTTTTTTAAAATATGATACTAGAAACCTCACTTGAGCTAGATAGATGATTTATATATGAGGAGTCAATCATATAATCTTGACCTATTCGACATTCCCTTCCTATATCATACATGTATTATTCAAGTTTGAAATCATGACAAGATTGACTCAGCATATCCTCTTTCCACTTTATATCATACATGAAAAATATAAGTTTCAAAGCATGATCTTGAAATTAAGATATATGTGAATCTTAGATATATGATCACAAACACAAATTTATTGACTGAAAATATTCTAATCTAAGTGTCTGGTTCAATGATACCTCTCACATACTACTAGGTGAAATCCTAATAGACAAGGATACATTCACATCCCCCTGATGATGAAATCTTAGTATCATGTTGATCTTAAACCACGCTAATGATGTTAATCATGAACATTTTAGTAGTTAATGTGATGAAATTTTAATATCACCTTACATAGGTAAGTCAGGTGAAAGATGAAACCTTGAATAATAACTTCTTTACTTTCATTGAATGGATGAAACCCTATACCGAAAATAGGGGATGTACATCTTAACTTATAAGAATGTCATGTTACATTTGAGTTGAGAGATGATGCTTTGACCTATATAAGGTGGGGTGGATACCCCTATAAGCTCAAAAACCTATAATGATAACTTAGGGTGCATGTAGAACTGTGATAGCCTTAGCACCAAGAAGTGGTGACTATATAAAGTTGGACTCCTTGATATCACCTTGAGTATGAGATCATTTGAATTTTTATAACGAAATTCCATATAAGGAGGGGTGAATGTGATGACCCAAATTTTAGGGTTTTAACACCCAATATAATAAATTTAAATCATAAACATCCTTTATATTCGATTCTAAGTTGACTATTCAATTATTCAATTATACAATTTTGTCCATCTAGAATGTGCGATTGAGATACTATTTATGATAATGACACATAAATGAGTTCAATCATGATGAATAGCTTTGATATATCGACTTGTGTACTTATGAGGCAAGTGTTCCATTTAGTATTCATAATGAACTCAATTGGCAATTTGATGAGCCTTCAGGTATGTATATATGAATAAGTGTTTTTGGACTTATAGGATCTAGATTTTATGAGTATTTGAATTATATTCAATGATTATACACCTATTTATAAGATTGTTTGAAGAATTTAATTGCATGAACAAATAAAAGATTTTGATTCTCAACTTTTATGGAAGCTACCCTAGGATATTATGAACCTATGTCAAGAATTTCAGAATTTTTGGAGATTGCTACAAAGAGATGTAACCATTTGAAGTTGGGTACATTGATGATATAAATGTAGTCAAACTTGGTCTTTGGTTATTTAGTATTTAGGTCCATCACAAATGATGTCATGAAGCTATCCCACTCAAACTAAGGGGTTTGACTTTAGTTGAATGAGGTTCATAGATGGGAGGCGTGGATCTATCTCAAACGTTCATTGTGATCTGGCAGTGTAGACCTTGTCACCTAGCTCTGAATCCCGTGGGAGGGGAACTGGTCATATTTGGGTGCCTTCTCACCATGATTTTGATGGTGATTAGACACATCTGTGTGATCCCAATGTTCTGTGAGTTTGGGACCATCCTAACAACCTCTCATTGGATTTGTTTTGTGTGGTATAGAGAGAGATCAACCTCTCATCCTTGACTCCTTTCTCCATTTATATAAATAGAAGTTGATGCAAAAGAGAGGATGGCATGTAGGTGCCTTAGAGATGACTAATGGTGGACTAGGAAGCTTCCCTGAACCTATGGTTAGTATTTTAAAGCATGTTGATGCTTGAGAATGAAACTATGTGATAGGAAATCTCCGTCGTTGGTGAAGGTTGTGTGAGGATCAATGAGGTTTCTCCATGCATCTCCATCATGAATCAACAACATGAATGACTTCATGAAGGTTCAGTGATGACTCCAACATATTTTTCTATGGTTAAATCATCCTCTGGAGGAAACGCCCAATCTAGTGGAGCTTCATCATTGACAACTCCAACCAGGGTGTAGTTGAGCTCGCAAACACCCATACACCCAGAGAGTTAGTTGGTGAGATTGCTACGACCACCATTAAGGTGCCAATGAGGTTGAATATGACTGATACCAAAGGACTTCCCCTCCATTCCTCACCAGAGCAGTTGTTTGTGGCTGCGAGCGGAAGCAGAATAGAGTTTGTAATGCTCAAACACGTGGACCAGAGTGAGGTGCGAAGGAGAGAAGGATGGGACCCTACTGAACCATCCTAGACTGATTGTGAATTGGCTGGTTCAGGAGGCTTTAGGTTGTGCCCCTCCCTAATAGTGAGGTTGCATGCATCCACACCACCAAGAATAACATCTGATGGTCACGACAAAGCAAAATAGGTAAATGCCTTTATTTTCCCAAGAAATGACATCATCTTAGGAAAAACACTATAAGTAGCTCCCATGGCCTATAAATTCGTCAAAATACCCTATAATTCAAAAAATTCCCTCTTTCGTATAAGACCCTTAAGTTCTATAATTAGTTACAGATGATTCATGTTATGATGATAATACTTCTATTTAGGGCTCATTAAATAAAATAAATAGTATAAGAGAATTCTCCTAGAACCCTAATGATGACTTAAAACTAAATATGAACTCTAATCTGACTATTATGTTGAAATAATAGGTCGTTTCTCATTAAAACTCAATTCCATGTTTTAACCTCATTTGAATTCTAGAAAATAGACCAATCATCAAAAAATTATGAAAATTGAACCATAACTTTATTATTCTATATTGATAAGTACAAAAATACTAGACACACATTTTATATATGGTTGAACCTAGGATTGGCTAAACCCTAATTTGGACCCAATAATATCAAGAATATAATGACCATTTATTAATGATGATTAATTTTTATTAATCAGATGATGACCAAATTATCTAGATGACAATGGATGTATAAGGAATTTATGATCTCAAGTACATGGTCTTTATCTAAGTATATGACCAGTTTTCTTGGGTTCAATAGATATGATGTATTGTTTGTTCTTATTTAATAATATTGCTTGGATGTATTATGAATGTAGTATAACTCCGCCATAACATTGAGAACATAAATGAAAAGATGGATTGTGACTACTAAGTGAGATGTTCACTCTCTCTCACACACACTCCCCTTTCTCTTTCTAATATGAGGTCAGCACATCCTCATAGTCCAAGGGGTAGGGAAATATGAAGTATGACACCACTTAGTAGTACAATTGCATCAAAAGACATCTAAAAATATGTGCTTAACTAATTATTACATTAAATAATGTTTTATTTTACTCTTTCTTTTCTTTCTCAAATTATTACAAGTATTCTAGTACAATATATATATTTGTCTTTCACCCACATACACAACACATTGTGTTCATTTGATGTTCACATATTTTCTAGGTTCCAAGCTAGCAAGGGTGAAAAGACTGGAAGTCAACACGTGTATAGGTTGTACCTATTGGGTAGATCCTGACTTCGTTTGGTAATGTGAAAAGATTCATTTAGCATGCACGTTACACTTGTAAATTCTCTATTCAATGTGTAAATGTAAGTTGTAATAATTTTTTTGTAATGTACATGTTTATGTTGTAAATGTTATGGTGTATGTCTATAAGTGAATGTTCATGTATGCACATCTTTCTTCTACAATGCACTTTGATACGGTTGTCTAATGTTTTTGAATTTTGTCCTTTTGGACCCATTGGGTTTCAAGAAGGTAAAATATGGGGACGTTATAGTAGGAGAAGCTTGGATATCTTGCTTGCATGCACACCTAGGGTTCAGATCTACCCTCTCCTCAAGCTTGTGGGGCTTCATTAGCTTGTTCTTGACCTAAGTAAGTAATACCTCCCTCCCTTCCTTTGTTTTCCTTTCTGTCCTACCTTCCTCTCTCTTCTTCTTGGTCAGACCCATGGTGGATCTTGAGCTAGAGGTTGAATATGGCTTCTTTCTTTCTTCCTTGACCTAGGGTTTGCTTGATTTTGGAGAAGGAGCTAGCTTGGTCGAGTGGAGTGCTCAAGATAGGGTTTCTTACTTCTTTCCTTGAGATACCTTTTTGTATGGAGCTTCATCTTCAATATTGAGGCGAGTTATATAACTTTTTTTCACATTTATTGCTTACTCCTAGCTTGCATGTACTAGATCTTGCTCTAAAATGAAGTTCTAAGTAGAAAGATGGTATCTTTGCTTAGGGTTTGAAATTTTTTAATGATTCTTGAGTAGTTTATCTTCTGGGATGAACCTTAAACCTTATGTAAGATCCTTCCTTGGTAGTAGAAGTTTTATACCTTGCATGCATATGGAAAACAATGGGTTTTACTCACTCAAACGATGCTTCTTTCTTATGGTTTTGGGCTGATTTTCCCTCCTTGTGATGCAACCTGATGGTTTGGTTCTTGGTGATGTTTGCTTTACCTTCTTGTAATGAACAATGTCTTGGACTTGGTTTCTATTTTGGAAATCTTATGCTTGAGAAATGATGGTCTTAATGCTCTCCCAAGTGGTTCTTGATGGTTTTGTTCCTTTAACTTAGGTTTTCCTTGAGGTGATAAACATTGGTTTTTCCTTGGGTCTCATGGACTGTTTTCTACCTTGTTCATGATGTGATGGTTGGGCCCCTTATGACAATTAATGGTGGGTACCTTAGTTGTTGTTTGAACCTTCTTTGTGCTTAAAACCTATGTCTATGTTCCTCCCGCATCTGATGGTTTGATGATATCTCAAGTGGCTAAATCGATAGTCTTAAGTCCTACAAAAAGATGGCTTACATGGTCTCTCAGCTGATGGTTTTGTTGATCCATTTTCTCACATGGTGATCACACTTGATCATCACACTAGGTCAAGACTCAATGGCTTCACTAGGTCAAGACTTGATGGCTCTACTGAGTCAAGACTTGATGGTGTCATTGGCCCTTTTGTCGATGGTTCTCGACCAATGGTTTCACTAGTTTCTAGGTCAATGGTTTCCTTGATGAAAAAATCCAATGGTGTCATTGTTTTCCACGACCGATGGTGCCTCTAAAGTCAGAAAACTATGGTCCTTCTAGGTGTATAATCCTATGGTTCTCATGATCCATTAGTGGTGATTAATGTACATGATTCAATGGTCTTGTTTACCTTACACCTAATCTAATGGATGGATTTAATGATTTAGAATCGATGGTTTAAGTCCATGGGTTTGGGGTCTTACCTTTCCCCTCAAATCAATACAATCTGATAGTTTTGCTTTTATGGAAATTGATGGTTTGGTCATCCCTAAGTTTTGATGGTTTGGTTTGAAGATACAATCCAATGGTTACACCTTGAGATATGTATGAAACCATACTTGAGGATAGTATGGTATTAGATGGTAACGCTTTACCTTGTTCATCCATGATCAGATGGGGATGTTGTGTGTGAAGGATGTGCTTTGACCTAAGTAAGTGTGTGAACCTATGGTTTAGTTTGAGGGATGATTTGTAACATTACTTCCACCTATATTGTTGAACTTAACTTAATACAATTAAAGGATGATGGTTAATCATACTTAGCTTCCTTGTATGATATGTTAAAGAATATTCTCTCTAATGTTTTTTGTAACCCTAATATGTTAACTAGTGGTTACCATATCCCTTATGATTGATGCTTTATTATGCTATATATGTGTATCACAAGCATGATGGTGTAAGTTGAACCTTCTTCAAGGTGTTGAAAGATAATGATGTTGTTGTAGGAGATGATGTGATGGTCTTAATGACCTTTGGACGTATCTGGAGCTCTTTTTGGATGTATAATCCTCTTTATGGTGAAAAGGATTGGTACCCTGGAATAATGTGATAAGGATTTATATCATGTGATGGTATGATGTCAAGTATAGTCTCATGAATGGCAATGAAATAGTACCATGCGATGTTGAAATGAGGAACATGTCTCAAACATTTTATATCTTCTGAAGTTTCTATATATCTACGCATGTTAGAATTGAATTAGGGTTTGTATGTCCACTTGTTTGATGCAGCCTTAACTCACCCAATTGGATTTAACTAATCAAGTGAAACCCTAATCATGTAATGACATGTGTTATAGAACCATTATAGTGTCAGGACTTGCTGGATAGGAAAACGAGTATTCCAGAAAGGAAGTTCGGAGTTGCATATTGTTGAGTATGTGCAAGTACAAGAGACTGTGTGTCCTTGACATCCTGATCCCAAGGTTTTGAGGATGGATGTGGTCATACCTCGATAGGAGAACAGTCACAGTCATATCTTAGATATGATTGAGGACAACAGTATTTGTACCTCAGATGATAGGGTTTTGTATACCTTGGTTACTAGTGTCATGACCTATATACCAAGGGTGGACTAGGTTGTTTCATAGCTTGACCTTATGCGTCATTGCGGTGGACTTGTACTAACTAAGGGCGGATGAGATCTTAGGATTTTGGCTGATAACCCTTGTATTTCTCCTTTCACATATACATGATGTATAGTACAATAAGAGAAAGTAACATTTCTTATGTTGCTATATATATACTGACACTATCGGTTAGGTTTATGTTGTTAGTTGTCTCATTCTTCTATATATGATTTACTGTTAGCTATGCATATACTGTTAGCTTTGTTGATGATGTTAGCTATGTTATGATATTATTCAGACTTATGATGATAGTTTTTATTTGTTCCTTTATGTACCTTGCTAATCATGACTTTTCTATGTCTATATGTTTAATATGCTAAATCTGCTTAAACTGATTAATTAATTAACCTATTGTAATCAATAAGCATTGTTGAGAGTTATATCTCTCACTGGGACATGGATCTCATATTGTGGGTCACCACATCAGACTCATGGCAACGAGGAGGATCTGTGGTGATGGACCTTAGTGGAGTTTGTTTATATGTTTAGTGTGTCCTATAGTTATCCCTGTGATCTCAAGTCTGGGTAGGAAAGTTAGTATAAGATGTTTCAAATGACTCAATCTTTCGGTAGCATTCTGATGCTTGTACGTGTGGTATATGTGGATAATGTTCTTTCTCTCTCTCTCTCTCTCTCTCTCTCTATATATATATATATATATATATATATAGTGGTTGAGGCCACAGAGCAATTGTAAAAGATACATGGTACGGTATATGAATATATGTAAGATGTTGGGCTTTTATCTAAATATTCTAGATATATTTGGATGTTTAATCAGTTTTAATTATCCCCTTTTTGTCTCTATGGTTAATTAGTGATCGATCATGTTTTGAGTTTTAAGTAATCTCATTTAGTATGACGGGTTCTCACAGTGCAATTGTGCTTTATCTGTAGACAATGAAGAAGACAAAGATGACTTTCTTCTCAATGTATTAGCCACTACATTCACATTTCATGGATGATAGTCTATTGTACAATTGTAGTCCTTGATCAGCTCCATCCATCTCCTCTACCTCATGTCCATCTCCTGCTACAAGAAGATGTACTGAAGATTCAAGTGGTATGTGAAAATTTGGCACTTCTCTCCATATATATAGTGTCTCCAAAACGTCAAGGTAAGAACCACAACTGATAATTCTAGGTCATGAGTTGGGTAGCTCTCCTTATGTTTCTTAAGCTGTCAAGAAGCAAAATAAATCTTGTTCTTCTCCTGCATCATCATGCATCCCAACCCATTCTTTGAAGCATCATAGAATGTTGTAGACTTTCCCAGGCTCTGGAAACACCAACACCGAAGCACTTGTCAGTTTATCCTTAAATAAATGCATGTCATCCCAAACAAAAGGAACACCCTTCCAATTCAGCTTGGTCAGTAATAAAGTCATGGAATTGAAATTCTAGATGAACCTCCTGTAGTAACCAACTAAACCTAGGAAGCTTTAAACCTCAATCGGTGTCTTAGGCTTCTCCAATCCCAACACTAACTCTACTTTCTTGGGGTCTACACAAACGCCCTTTGTAGAGATGACGTGACCAAGAATAGATACTTCAGTCAGCCAAAACTTGCACTTGCTAAACTTAGCATAAAGCATATGCTACCTCAATAACTCTAATGTCTGGTGAAGATGTTGTTCATGCTACTGATTGTCTGTGGAGTATATTAAAAGATCATCAATGAACACCACCATCAACTAGTCTAGGTATGGTTTGAACACTCTATTCATCAAATCCATAAATGTTGTTGGTGCATTGGTTAGCCCAAATGGCATAACCATGAATTTGTAATGACCATACCCAGTCCTAAAAATAGTCTTAGTTATGTCATATGCCTTTATCCTCAACTAATGACACCCTGACCTGAGATCTATCTTAGAGAACACTATAGAACCTCTCAACTGATCAAATAGATCATCAATCCTAGAAAGTGGATATGTTTTCTTCATTGTGACCTTGTTCAATTATCGGTTGTCCATGCAAAACCTCAAGAACCATCCTTCTTCTTTTCAAAAAAACATTAGAGCACCCCAAGGGGAAGTGCTCAGTCATATGAAATACTTCTCCAACAACTCTTGCAATGGGTTCTTCAACTCCTTCATCTCAGTTGGTTTCATCCTAAAGGATGTGTGTGCTATGGTTTGTTTACCACGAACTAGATTGATTTAAAAATCAATCTCTCTTAGGGGTGGAACACCAAGAAACTCCTTAGGGAAAACATCCTCAAACTCATGCACTATGTGTACATCCTAGATACTAGGACTTTCTGTCTTGGTACACACCCCCATGAGGCAAAAAACCTCACATTCCTTTCTCAACAACTTCTCTGCTATCACTATCGATACAAGATAGGTAGGAAGAATCTTCCTATCTCCTTGGAAAGTCTAAGAGACATCACCAGCCCAAAATGTTGCAACCTTAGAACCACAGTAGAAACAACTGTATACCTATCCAAGGTATCCATCCCTAGGATCACATCAGATCCATGCATATCAAGTGGCATAAGTTCCACTCAAATGTTGTGGTTGTGTCTTGAGAAAGAAAGAATGGAAGATGGACACACACCTATGAAAACATTGTGGAACCAGCCAAAGGGATTTCCAAGAAAAGATGATCTTCCCTACTACATACAGAAAAGTTACAACTATTTATCACCTTTCTGGTGATAAACAAGTGTGTCGCACTCGGTTCAACCAAAATAGGTATCTATGTATATGTAGATAAGTCAGAATGAAAAAGTTCAATCTAGCCTATTATGACTTGTGGTTTGAACACTCCTTATGGCTGATTCACAGCATAAAATCTAGTTGCTTAATGTTGTCATCCTCAGCCTCTACTTGTTGGTCCTAAATACCATGCCTGTGATGTCTGGCCACACCCTCTACTACCACTACTAATGAATTGTTGCTACTGTGAACCCTACTGGCTTTGCCTTGATTGTTAGGTAACATCCTGGTTCTTCAAAGGGCAAGATCATCTCACATGCCCAACCTGTCCATAGTTGAAGTAGGTCCACATGTCATATTGCGGCCTCGTTGGCCCTATTATAGACACAAAACTAGAACTATTCACCCCAGCTGGAAGAAAGCTGCGGGCTCTCCCTTTGGTAGGGGCCATTGTGGCTATACTTCTGTCCTTGGCTCAGAAAACACTGACCTCTATTGTTACTGCTACTACTGTGGTGAAGAGAACCTTGACTTCTTGAAACTAGCAAACGATTGCCCTTGGAATTGGTCTTTGGATTCTCAATGCTCCATAGTTGTCCTCTCTATCCTTCTCACAAATTCCACAAAGGTTAAAAACTTCTCTTGGGACTCCAAAGTTGATGTCATCCTTGCCAACTCAGTGTTCAAGTCCTTCTCAAAGCTTCTAATCCTATCCTTCTCTACAGGTTCTATGTAAAGACAAAACCTCAAAAATTCCATAAACTTTGCCTTATAGTCTTTAAATAACATGATCTATGGTACAACTCCTCAAATTGAGCCATCTTCTCTTCCAGGTACGTCTCAAGGAGCTAATGGCTCACAAACTTCAACCAAAACTCCTCCTAGTTGATCGCCTCACCTAGACTCTTCTCCTTGTCTATCACCCACCATCGAACAGCACTGCCCTTCAGGAGATAGATGACATGCTTCACCTTATCCTCATTAGATATATTAAGCATCATGAATGCCTTCTCCAACTTTGTCAATCACATGTTTGTATATTTTGGGTATGTTGTGCTCGCGTACTCTGTGGCTCCCAGACACTGCAGCCTCTCGATGGTTTTCCCTAGACTCTGAGACTCAGCACTTGGGACAAGTGTCATCGGTTGAGGTGTTGATTCTTTGTCAATCAAATGTGTAATTGTCACCATTAGCTATCTAAAAATAGACTGAACAGCTACATCATGTATGATCATAGGGTCGGAAGGATGTAGTACGGGTTGTTCTAGCCCTATCTTGAGTACTCTTCCATCTTATACCTATCTCCTACCTCCACCTCTAGGTGCCACATAACTACTCTCAGTATGTTCTTCATGTTCTCTAGGAAAAACTACATAACCATAAATCATGGTTAAATATGTTGGAAACATAAGAATAGACATAACAATTGAAGTCATATGTCCCTATAGACTCAGTGAACCTAAAGCTTTCATACCACCAAATGTGGTGATTGTCCATGCTAAATGAGACTACTCCAACCCAAAATGGTGATCAAACACTAAATAACCATATTACCAAAAGATACCTAATTGAAACCAAATAAAATTTCAACATGTCATTGGGAACATTTACACAAAGGTCTAACTTTATATATATATATATATATATATATATTTATTTATTTATTTATTTATATATATATATATATATCTGTGTGTATGTATCCGAATTGGGTAAATTTTATTCTGAAGCACCTAACAAAAGTTAGGCTCAAAGTTACATAATAGCCCCACACTACTATACTCTCTCTCTTCCTTTGAAAAACATAAAGGTAAATCTATACAATTATCCTATTTCTATAAAATTTACAAATATTTTTTGCAATGGGTTCAACGCTCCTTCTCTTACTACTATGCTTTCTATCATTCCTTTCCCTCCAGGTACAGTATATTATGCTTGCATAAAGCATTAACATCTTCCTCTTCTGGGTGCCAACTCCTTTTCCTAGCGCGGTTGTCATCTCTTTAGGATTCTTCAAATGGAGAGTCATAAACTTCAGAGTATTGTAGGTCCTTTTCCAGATCTCAGTAATGAAATTGTAGTCTTTGAAAAGATGAGAGTGGGATTCTTCTTCCTCGTAGACATAGCATTTTTTGATAGTACCAGGGTACCATTTCTCAATCTTATCCAGAGTGGTCATGGATTCATTCACTACATGAAATAGGCATATAGACCATTTGGGTATGTCATATTCAGTCCAGATGAACTGAGTGCAGTTATTATGATCTCCTCTATTCCAAACTAGCTGCCATATGTCCATGTTAGAATCAATTAGCTGCTAGTTTCCATTTCTCAGATGAAAGTAGTGCTTCACTTGTTTCCATAAGACTGTAATTTTGTTAATGGCTCTAGAGTAACCTTATCTTGTTTTAGGTTCAAAGTCCAGACCAATAGGGTATCTGGTTCTCATCCATCTAGCCCAGGGAGAGGTGCCTAGATTGAAGTTTATGATTCTCTTCATCGCGGCCCAATTAGATATCTCAAGGGGGGTTTTGAAACTTACTTCTCCTTCTTCCTTTGGTAGTTCCAACCTCGTATACTTCATAGGATGTGTTCCTCCTGCCCAAATAAAGTTGGACATAGACATTTCTATGCGGTCAAGTACAACTTTAGGTATCTCGCCCTACTGGGACCAGAAGATTAGAAGGCCTTCGATTGCAGATTTACCAAGATGATTCTTCCAGCCATTGAGGTTTTGGTGAGTGGACATCTGGCGATCATCTCCTCCAACTTGTCAGTACAATCGGTGAAGTCTTTTACCTGAAGATTTCCTCCTACCAGAGGGAATCCCAGCTATTTCGTTGACAGACGAGATATTTTCGAATCTTCTTTGATGGAGTTCCTAATATGATCACAGTTAACTGATATGAACACTTGCATCTTCTGTTGGTATTTCTTTAGGCCAGTCTGAGCTCCAAACCTTGTTAGGAGTCTTTTAAGATTTAGTAGGTAATGGACTTTGGCTTCAAGGAATACTAGGACATCATCTGTGAATATGATGTGACTCCATGCATGAGTCCCATGGACAGTGTAGGACTTAAGCTCTTTCTTTTCTTTTGCCTCATTCATGAGTTGTGTGAAGTACTCCATCAAGATGGTGAATAGGAGGGGGGAGAGAGGGTCTCCCTGCCACAACCCGTTCGAGCTTTTGAAGATGCCATTAGGGGTACCATTAACTAAGACTGAGAAACTAGGTGTGCACACACATTGTCTTATTAATGAAATCCAGCTCTCATTGAATCTGAGTTGATTCATTATCCACCATAGTTTGTCCCAACGAACACTATCAAAGGCATTGGATACATCGAGTTTGATGCAGACCTTTTTATGACCTCTTTTGACATTAAAATCTGCCATGAATTCACTTGCCAATAAGCCACAGTCTGAAATGCTTCTTCCATAGATGAAGGCACCCTATTGGTCTGAGACTAGGAGAGGTAACACCATTTTGAAACGCTCAGCAAGGATCTTTGTAATTACTTTGTATTGCATGTTACAATAGGCAATCGGCCAGAAGTCAGTGAGTGACAAGGTTGTCTTCTTTTTTGGAACAAGAACCAGGAAGTCATGGTTAACTTGTCTCAGCATTGAACCTCCCTCCATGAACCACTTCACACCCTTGTACAGATCATCATTGATGATATCCCAGGCATCCCGATAAAAATGTGAGTTGAAACCATCTGGGCCTGATGATTTACCAGTGCCTATGCTCCAAAAAGCTGATTTTATTTCAGCCTCATTTACATACCAGCATAGGAAATTATTTTGAGAGTTAGTTAACTTTTCCTTCCATCTCAGGACTTCCTCTTCAACTGGTTGTTCTTCTTGAGGTTTGTTGTATAGGTTCTTGTAGAAATCGTTGGCTTGAGCTATGAGTCCTTCTTGACTGTTAATAACTTCTCCTTCTACATTTATGAGCTCAGCGATTGAGCTTTATGCCTCCCTCTTCTGGACTGCATTATGATATAATTTTGTATTGTGACCACCGTCACCCAGCCATTTCTGCCTACTCCTTTGTCATGCAAATCTTTCCTCATCTTTTTTAAGGTTTATAGCATCCTTTTGAGGTTCAGTTCTTCATCTATGAGCAATGTGTTCAGGGGGTCTGATAGTAAAGCATTCTTGATCGAGACAAGATCCTTCTTAGTACTCTCAAGAAGTTTAGGGATATTAACATACTCCATAGACCACACTTTAAGCTTCTGTTTTACGTGCATGAGTTTCTTTGTGAAAAGATAAATAGGGTTGCCCTCAACTTCTAGGTCCCATGCTTCCTTCAGTAGTTCTTTATAGCTCTTTCAAGTAGTCCAGAAGTCTAAAAACCTGAAAGGCATAGGCCTCTTGATTTTCTCATTTAATTGCATGATGATCAGAGCATGATCACTAATATTTGCACATGCAACTTTGATTTGTACACTAGATAGAGAATTGAGCCAGGTTGCATTGACTAGAGCTCTATCAAGCTTGCTATCCATGTGTTTATCTAGTTTACCCTCGTTGTTCCAAATGTAGATCCCATCTCCAGTCATTGGTAACTCACATAGTTCGGCTACATTGACTGTGTAGTTTAATGATTTTATGACTGCGTCAGGAACAAGACATTCCCCTTTCTTCTCCTCTTGTAATCTAACATTGTTAAAGTCCCCCATTAGTAGTCAGGGCTCATTAATGGTTTTGGAGAGCGCAAGTATATCCTGCCATAGCTTATGAAGATTGAATGCATAAATAGAAGAGAAACATATATACAGACCTCCTTTATTTGTGCATCGGGCTATAATCATTTGATCAACCTTCTTCATGACTTCAACCTCCCAGACATTAGGGTTCCATCCCATGCAGATGAGCCCTAGCTCCACTTCTTCCATATTATTTACATTTCCCCACCCACTTGGAAATGCACCATATAACTGCTATTACACCTTTTTATTTTTGTTTCTATGATAGCACCTAGTGAAACACCACTGGATTTAATCTAGTTCCTCACCTCTCGTCTCTTTGTAGGACTACTGATGCCCTTTACATTTCAAGAGAAAACTGACATATTAACCTTTTTTCTTGTTCTTAGTACGCCTGGTAGGCTCCCTTTTTTTCTTTTCCTTTGTCTTTGTCTTTCCTCTGCTCTTTCTCTATATCTTTGTCTTTGGTTTTGTGAGATGCACTCTTCTCGAGCTCCAGTATCTCCTCCTCTTCCTTATCTGAATTACTTAAGGCACTGAATTAATTTGCATTATTCATGTTTGAGATTTCACCCTCCTCTGTGCCCTTCTCACCTGAAGACCTTGTTTCTGTGTTTATTTTGTGCTTCTCCTTCCAGGTCTTTTTGGGAACCTGGAAGCCATCTCTCTCAGGTTTATCTTCGGGGTAGTCATCCTTGTCGTGTCCAAACACACAGCATGAATGACATTTCTTCGATAGGTATTCATACTTGATGTCGAAGGAGATGTCCTCCTTTTTCCCTGGCACTTCCACCCATATAGTCTCTGGGTTGTCATCTGATGTGTCGACTTCCACCAGAACCCTAGCCTCATCTGTTCCAGAAGTTTTGATGGATCTAGTCTCCACATGGAGGACTTTTCCCACTCTAGAAGTGATCGTGCCTACTGCCTTCATGGTCTAGGTTTTGCCTTTCAAAGGGATGTGGATCCAGATCAGGAGTGACGAGAGATCTTCCTTCACCAAAGCATCACCGAATTGGTAGTGCTTGGCAATAACAAGATGTACGTCAAACCATCTAGGCTCAGTGTTCAGACCCGCCTTCTTATCCATCTCATTAGAGAAACAAATGATGAAGAATCTGATTTCCTTGGAGACGACATCAAAGTCGCCCTTCAGCATCCAGACTCTTCTGTTCCAAGCCAACAGGTGTGTATAAAAAGGATGCTTGCCCATATTGTATATGGAGACTAAGTATTCCTAGACATCCCTCATATGACCATATTCATCTGCCTCTAGGTTGACGATGACCTTGCCATCATGGCGAGTAGGCTTCGGAAAAGCAAATGTTGTACATTGCTTCTCTTGCGTCGAGGTCCTTTTGACAACCTGAGTCCAGGGAGTCTTCTTCTTGAGTGGTACGTTAGAAGGGTTTGACTCCTCTCCGATGCTAGGATTAGGTTTAGTGGGTGGGATAGGTGGGTTGGTGTATGAGGTGGTGGGGATGAGGGTGGTCGGGCCATAGGTGGCCACCATGTCCGTCGGTCCTCTCCGGTCACCTAGTTGATCACTATAAACCCTAGGAGACCAAGGGGGTGGGTGTATGTAAAATGAGTCATCAAGGAGACTTCCTCTCCCTGGCCCCTCATTGACCTGTGGAGGCCCGACACAGGATTATGGTAAACCAAGTGTGCAACTGATTAGTTCCAACACAAACCGTGTCAGACATAAATCTCAGTTTATTCGTTCACGTAAGGATTCGAACCTGAGACATCTACCTGCGTTCACAGTCTGATCACTAGTGAGCCACACCCTTGTGGGCCTATATATATATATGTATGTATGTATGTATGTATGTATGTATGTATGTATGTATGTATGTATGTATGTATGTATGTATGTATGTATGTATGTATGTATGTATGTATGTATGTATGTATGTATGTATGTATGTATGTATGTATGTATGTATGTATGTATGTATGTATGTATGTATGTATGTATGTATGTATGTATGTATGTATGTATGTATGTATGTATGTATGTATGTATGTATGTATGTATGTATGTATGTATGTATGTATGTATGTATATATGAAAATATTTAGAGGGATGAATAGAGATTTATAATAATTTTAATTAGATAAAATTACTTTACTTAAAGTGTAATGGAAATATAAAGCGAAGGAGGAAACCATAACATACACAGATTTAGAGTGGTTCCGTCAAATGATGTCAATCCACTACCTAGTTGTTACCAATAAGGATTTCTAAATCATATATTTTTTTCCTTTTATATATTAATACATAATACATAAAATTTACAGGTGTCTTTTGTGGCACAAGACTAACCCTCCTTTTCATATCAAGGAGAACTCCCACCTTCTTTGACGGCCCGTGGAATGTCACCCTCGTCACCTCTTCTTTGACATCCTAGGAAGAGAACCAACTAAAGAATACTCCTTCTCATAGGATCTATGATAGCCTTCACTCCAAGAAGTAGCCAAGAATAGTACATTAATGTAGAAAGAGGTTTGAGAAATGGAGAATACAATTCAACTCACAAGATGTACAATTAAGCTATATGTACAAGTGATGATGATCCACTCCAAAAAGGTTTAGGCAAAGTAGTATTAGGAACCTAAGATCTTCGAGAAAGATGGCAAGTTGACATATTCCCAAGTATGTATCATATGTTGTTGTAATGTAATGTGCAAAGTTGTGTAGAAATTTGATGTCTAGGTGCCCTAAGACCATTCCTATTTATAGGAAATTTTTACATGTGGTTTGGGTACCTGTGGAGAGTGTCTAGAGTGTTGTTAGTTGTCAATTAGCCATTAGTATGAAGTTAATTAAGTTGCAATGACGAATTTGATCATTAATTAACTAACATTCCAAAATCATTCTTGGTCCACAATATTGTCGACAGGAAGAGTCTCAATCAACAATGTTGTCGACCAAAAGAAGTTTTGTACACCAACAACTATGAGTTGGTCAATATCCTCATGATGTCTCTTTCACCGTCAAATATTTGACTCAAAACTTTAGATATGCAAGATTGTATCTTGGTTTTTTTAGTTCTTCGAATGATTGTATTCCGATCGACAATTGTGTCATCCAAGAAGGAGTTTGTACAAAGATTTTCAATGTATGTGAGGTCCTATTAAAGACTCATATAAAACCTATCAACCCTAAAGTCTTCGTGTGAGTGTAAGATGGGGTTTTGGGTAGGATTTGTAGGATCATCACTTGTCCTTACATCATGTCTATCAAGTTGTATGAGAACACACGTGTACAAATAAATGCATAAATACATGGTACAACTTGATCTGCAAGTATCCAACCATATATATTTGCAAGGTATTTTTAGTTGAATCTTGACTTAGTTCCTTGATAACTTGAAATACTTAATACACATGTTAGTAATACAATTTGGAAAATATGTGTATCATCAAAATATGAGCGTGACATATTGATCGGCCTCGAGAGGGAGGGTGGTGATCAAAACTTTGAATTTATAACCTGAAACCTTCAAGGACCACTGCAACTTTATTAAGGTTTCAAGCACAGGGACGTGGGGACATTTAGGACTCTTAAGATCTTTCTCTTAAGTCATATAAGCCAATTCAATAGTAGATAGAAGTATGGATCTACAACTAGTCTAGTAGATTGTCACAAAATAAAACAAAACAAAGAAAAGAAAACAAAATAGAGTCTGTAGGATTCTACTCACCATAAAGAAGGAGTTCCTGACTATGTAACCACAAGTTGGGAAGTCTATACACCCATTCTCGGGCATAGACAACCCTCAAATACCTCACCAAGCAACCTACATCCAAACATAGCATGTATCGTGCTATCTGTTCTTGTGGGGCCATCCCACTCGCTTTCGTGTAACGTGACTAAAACCCATCAATGATGTGAAACCTCTTGTGAGGATGACCAATCTGCACCTTAGAATATTCTAGATACCCTCTCAGGTTTAGAATACTTTGAGATTCTAGGGACAGCCATGATCTGGGCAAAACCAGATAGTAGGCCCGACCAAGCCCATGTCTACGGTTTCGCACAGATCACCTTGAACTATCCTCCTTTCAGATTCTGATCCAAACCACCTTCTATTATCTGTTTCTATAATGAATCTCTTGATTTAGGTAGAAATAGAAGTTTAGGTAAGAAAGAGATCAACCAAACTATAAATCATAACTAGAAAGAGAAGATAGAACAAAAAATGTACTAGATCTAAAGTAAAACTACTTGCTTAAGGTAAAAGTACATAAACATGCCCAAAATAGGCTACATAGCCAAGAAGGAGCTCAGCTAGCCATGGAAAAGTGTAGTTGGCACCGAACAAAGATGGAAGAACATCATTTGTATAGAAACAAGGGAGAACAGTAGAAGAAAGGAGAAGAAGAAGAGATTTTGTCCGTAGAGGAGAGGTTTGTCTTTCTCCTTAGCCTCTGTATAGTCTGGATCTCATCCTTTGGGTCATTCTCCTTAATCTTCTGGGCTCCTTGGCCTCCTTTCTCTCTGGATCTGCCCTGAACAGTAGCTCGGTGAGTGGATGGAGGTGGAAAATGATAGTGGATGGTAGGGAATGGGTGGAAATGGGTGGATGATGGTGGGAAATGGTGGAGGGTGGAATCACAGTGAAGATACGGGTGTAGAGTGAGCACTTCAGCCTTCTCAAACCTCTGGGGCCTCCCACGGGGCTCTGGGAACCTCCAAATGTTAGAACCACCAGGAGGAACCTCTAAATCGCCGCACCCCCCTTCAGGTGGAGAGGGGCGGGTATTTATAGGCGGAGTCATTGAGGTGTTGATCCAGGTTGCAGCCTTAATTACCGCGGTCATGGTGATGACCGTGGGTCACAGTCCACCCTTAGTCATGGGCCATGGTCGAGGTACCTTCCTCGGGTCACAGTCTAATCTCACCACGACCGTGGTGATGACCATAGGTCACAGTCCTTCCTTGGTTGTTGTGCATTAATGCCACGGTCATGGTGGCGCATCATTGACATGACTGTGGTAACTGGCCATGGCCGTGGTGATGAAGGTCAAGGCAGAACTTATAGGCCGCGGTCGAGGTACCCACCGCGGTCGCGGCTTGACCTTGCCACAGCTGTGGTGACTGGCCAAGGGCGTGGTGAGCACCTTGGTCACATCAAGTGAGGGATGGAAACCTAGATGCTACAAAAACTATATATATAGGGGAGAAATCTTTGGAGAATAGATGTCTTTTCCAGGTTCGGTGCCTGCAAGTCCCAAAATTGGCTAATTGAGAAACTTTATCTATAAAAATATATAAATTACTAAAGGATAAGAATTTATGGTTATTTTTGCATATTAAGGCTATATTGACACAAAACCATAAATAAATGCTTAGCGTAGATGTCTAAATTTGGGTGTTATCAACCACCCCAAGCTTAAACCTTTTCTTGTCCTCAAGCAAGACTGTGCTCAAAGAATAAAAAGATAACATCCAAATTAAGCTTGGCGATGAATGCTAAAATTAAGAAAAAATAGTTTAAAACATTAATTCTCTTGACCTATGTTGTTTTATAGCAAACCCCCACTAATCGAGCACAACCATGCTAAAGTAGGATTGAAAAGCATCCAGGAAAGATTAAGAGAATTCATTGCAACCTGTCGTTACTTATGAGGGTTTGAATCATAATTATAAAACATAAAAGAATTGTCACATAGGTGATCACGCGGGTGATGAGCAATGAGCCATTATCATGTCTTCATGTAGACCAATCGGGAACAATGCTCCTCCCACATATTCAGGTCCTAAGAAGTGACAAAATCAAAAAGACTCTAATGACTTCTGAGGATCCCGATCTACGTCAGGTTGGTCCATGTAATGAGAAACAGTCCTTGTAGTCCAAGCCAGTTGGCCCAAAGCAGTGAGACAAACTCCTCGTATTGTGCTCGAACCAACCCTGCTACTGGGATGATCTCATAGGTCTCATAAGGGTTCCTAGTGACTCTCTAATTAGCCTTAGGATGGAACTACCAGGCATGACATACCCGCATTCATGAGTGTAGTCATACACCAGCTGGGCACCATCCTCAACTCTCCTAAAAGAGAAAACAACGCTCATTTCTTCACTCTCAGGCTTTTATTCACTACATTCTATTTTATAGGATTGGGTGAGAACTATTTTGATATCTTTGGGAATTTTATGGGTGGCCAAGCCTCTTTTCCAACTTTTTTAATTTTTCATCTTTTTTACTCAATATAAAGTGATAGGGCACACAGACCATCAAGGAAAGCATTTCAACTTGATTATAGATCAAAACTCATCATTATCCGCTTGAGACCTATGTGAAAAGATAGTAATTATGATTCAAGGGTCCTTAGAATAGAGGCAAGTTCTAAAAAAATGTAGCTTGGAGTTTTGATCAAACTATAGCTCTTTCCAACGGTCCTAAATCATGGATTTGTCATTCACAACATAGATCAAGGAAATAATGTTTTAAGCTATGAAAAAGGTGCAAAAACTTAGATTTATTACCAAACTTAAGGAAAGAGTCAATGAGAAAGTAAAGCAAAAGATCAAGAAATTTAAGATGAAAATTTTACATTTAGGCATAAAGATAAGAATTTAGCTGTAAGACTCACATCATATAGTCTTAATTGCAAAGCTACAAATTACAAAACAAAGTCTTACAAAGCTAAAAACTTATGCTAAATGTAAGGAACATAGAAGATAAACATGCATGCATGCAATGAAAGAAAAAAAAGGGAAAGGCGGAAGATAGAGGGTGTTGGTACACCCTGCCACCCCAAGCTTAAAAATTTTGCTCATCCTCGAGAAAATCTCAAGCTATGGATGGTGTGAAAAGCATCTGCTATTGGTAGTCATTATTTATAAAATGGTTCATATCATCGATGTCGCCTAGTGGGTTCTCATAGTCCTGGTGTATTCCTTGCTAAAAGTAGAATGATTATCCAAACTCTTGGGTCGGCTGGTAGAAAGGCTGGAGGGGTTGCTGAAATGACTGCTGATAAGTCAGTGGAGGCAGTGGAGGGAAGGCTATGTCGAACATCTGTCTGAGGTACTACACATCTTGCTCCAGCATATCAAACTGTCTACCAGAGTCAGCCCTAAAATTAGTCATGAACTCATAAAGGTTCCCCGAGTTGAGATTTGGGGCGTATTGCTCCTACTGGGGAGGCTGCTGGTAATCTATTGTAGACATCTCTATTATGGCCCTCCTTGATATGGTATGTCATGGAAGGTTTCCCCTATCTATTGTCTGGCCTCCTGAGCTTCTGGCACTAGTGGTGCTGAAGTAGATGCTCCTGCAGTTCTGCCTGCCTGACGAATGTTTCCATGGTCATCCGATAGAGAGATGTCATAAGTGTTGTTCGACATGCAAACTCTGCATTTGCTGGCAATAGTACTCTATGCTTGATATAACTGAAGATATAAAGATATCCTATGCTACACTTCTTGACCACCCCTGAGTGAATCAAGTGATCCAAGTCCAACTTGGACCACTCAGCCTTTACCTGCATAAGTGCTAGGTGTCCATCTCCAATTCCAAGGTTACGTGCTATGAAAGTGATAATGCCTGCCACTGGCATGAATTGGACCTGCTTCTTGAAAGAGTTGTGAAAGTGGCATATGATGAAGTTCCCTGCATTCGTTGTTCTTCTTATTGTTGCACACCACAAAATGTAGAGGTTTACTGAACTGAGCACCCCTTGACTGTCTTGCTTCTCCAAGAAATAGTTCACGATCACTCGATGAAGATAACGAAGTTTTGGGTTGTGGATGTACAAAGCTTTGGTGATTCTAGAAACATATTGATCTTCCCCTGTAAGCATCTTCCATGCTTGAGCAGCGTTAAAGTTGTGGTCCCCTATCTCCAGTTGGCCCCTGGACATCTCAGTGTAGTCTTCAATAGAGCATGACAACCAGCTATTGAGGTGATCCTCAGTGACTTCACGGGTCTGGTTCATGAGGCAAAAATGCATGACAGTGTGTTGGTGGTCTTTTGGAGTCTTGAGTGTAGTATAAAACTCATAGGTGAGTCTATGATAACAATCGCATTGCATATATGCAAGGACGTCTAGGCAAACAACTACAAGATATCTATCGAATTGTGCTTGTATCCTTAGCCTAATGAGTGTTATAGGGTCGGCATATCTTGGGCATATTACCATGTGCTTGTCCTTAATTAAGGCATCATACTGCTTCTTTTACTTCATACTTCTCAACATGGGAGAAGGTAGGGGAATTGGTTAACACCTTTAGGAGCGGGGTGGCATCTGCTCCCCTGAACTGAATCACTTGATGAGGTTGACTAGTGTAAAGACGTTGACTATTCTGCTGACTGTCGTCGTTGGTCCCCTGTAGATGAGGCTATGTGCAAAATTGATGGGCTCTCTTGATGGCCCGTCAAAGTATGGATCTCAGTGTTGCGGCATTCTCTCGACCTTCTCTCACTGGAAACTTTCAGTAATGAATCACCATTGTAGGTGTCCATAGGAGTGACAGATATGTGATGGTAGTCTGAATCAGTCCCTTACAACCCGAATGCTGCTGAAGTGGAAAGCACAGCTTCATCTTTGTACACTGGGTTCATGGTTTGTGTGGTGCGGGGTGGATACTGGCTCCCATGCTCTATCGATGACGAGGAGCTTCCTTCCCCTTTCTTTCATAAAATAGTTTTATTGAGCTTCTTAAGGATATTTCTCATTTCTTCCATGGTGGTGATTTGGTAGGCGTGACCGTGGTGAGGTTTGGTATTGTCACGCCAAGACACATCAACCTCGACCACAGTTTTGACCATGACTACTAAGGTGGCCTCAACTACCGCGGCCAAGGTGGTTGTGGTTTTGACCCTACAGTGATTGTGGTGATTGCGATCGGGGCAGTCACGATAGTGGCTTGTATCCTACCGCAACCGAGGTTATCACGACTTGCACCTCGACCGCGATCGAGGTTATCGGGGTTTAGACAGCCGTGACTATAGTTTGTGACATGGTCGTGACTGCGGTCGTGGGACCAGGTGTAGTCGGGCATAGACAACCAAGGCACTGGATTAGTGACTTGTGGTTACGGGCAGAGGGGTGGGTTTTCGAGGCAGATGCTTCTACAATTGCTTCCTCGCCGGCTTCAAGCCTGTTAGCCAGCTATGGAAGAGGGAAATGGGTTGAGGGCAGTGTGGAAGAGTGGAGAACTCGGGTGGTGGGTGTGGGGAAGAAAGGCTTGACCCGGGGATATTTATAGGTTAGGTACATCATCTCACCTGGAGCCCGACTGTGCTAACCTGATGCCGAGATGGCGGAAAAATCGGGAAAGGTGCACAAAAATATAATATATGGTCAAAAGTGAAAGGTCAGTCATAAAGATATAATATTCGGTCAAAAGTGCTATTGTCGGTCAAAAAGGAAGAGACAAATTGACATAGTGTCTAGTCGACCCGACCCAAGTTTTGTTAGGAAGACCGCGGTCGTGTTCGTGCAGACCCGTGGTCATGGTCATGGTAGTCTGCGACTACGGTCATCACTACCAGACCGTGGTCGCGGTCTAGGCTTTGAAGACTGCGGTCGTGGTCTTTCAACTACCAATCGAAAATCTAAATAATCACCCTTTTTAGTGCCATGAGCGGATGAAACGAGGGTGGAAGGTGTTGAAAACAGCTTCAGAAACAAACACTGCAGGAGAGCAACAAGATATACTAAATTACTTTCTACAAAAAGATAGACCAAAAGCAGCTGTCAGGGCAAAAAAGGAGGAAATGCATGTAATAAAGAGTTACAAGAAATGTAGATGATGCAAAGGAAACTACATTTGAACAGTTAGAGGAAAGATAAAACTTGAATTGACTTTATTATGCAAAAAATTAAAACTTAAAATTAAAGAGAAATGGTGTAGGTAATAGGGGGTGGCTTCCCCACAACTCCTACACTTGGATCCCAAATCCGTAGTTTTGGGGTCCATGTTACTTGTGTCTCACTGATCGGACACACCATGTAAGAGTAGAATAGGTGGAGAGGTGGGCCCTTTTGAGTTTGGAGAAGAAGAATAAAATCTGCTGACTCAGTGAAGTCATTTCTGTGCTATGATTACTTGAATTGTACTGAAATGAATTCTTCTGTAGAGCATCGGTACCCATCGATTTATAAATCTAAATAGGAAGGCCCTAGGATATCGACACAGGATGAGTTGGAGTGAAGAGTTTGAAAGTCTTCTAGAGGGACCCTCTCTTATGTCTCCCCCCTTGAACTTGAGGTTGGATACTAAAAAAACTTTCATGTATAGTCTGAGTCACCCAATCATCATCTGAACAAGAAGTATTCCCAGGTAAATCTATTTGTGGCTCGACCACCCCAAGCTTATCGCATTCTATGGGATCTGGGGTGTCTTCATTCTCAGCAACCATGTTGTAGTGGACTATCCATCATGTTCCCTTGGTGTCAACTTATCCTTGAAAAGGGATTGTGGACAATGTCTGTCCATGCTGGTCCAGCTCATCGTCATTGTTATACTCGCTCCACATGGATTAATTTTCATCGTTACTTTCATCAAACAAATTGTTCCAAACCATGAATGGCTGACTGCTCATAGTGAGGTGACAAGTCTCAATATGACATGTATCACTCTGTTCTAGATCAACATCTGATTCAGGTTCTTCAAATTGACCTTCATGTTGTGAGGTTGTTTGACTACCCTGACCATCGTCATCTTAGAACCATTCATGTGTGTGGATTGTATCTTCCATTGGTTGATTAGCTGAATCATCTAGATAGAATGAAGGGCTCCCCCAGGTGGTTTGGTCTTCACATAAAATCTAGGTGAATCCAGTTGATGGTCTGAATAGGATGGTGAGGCATGTTCCAATCCACGCCCAATGGATAGCTCTGATGATTGTAATCTTCATGGTTGTGTGATGGCATTTGAAATAGAATGGTAAACAAACCAATGATCTCTTGAAGCCTCCTGCCCTACTCAACATCTTTTCATGAAGTTGTTGGACTTGAGAAGCAATGCTTTCAAGATTCATCATTTTCGTCATGCACTTATGTTGGAAACCAGCTATATCAGACTGGTGCACTTGGACGAATCCTTATTCAATGTCCTGTGATCTCAGTAGCTACTTGGAGCTGATGATCTTGCTTTTCTAGTAGCTACTGGAGCGGATCGATTTATTCTTAGAGATGAGGAGCTAGTGTGTTGACACTTTCTCTGGCTAGCTCCATTGCCTTAATCAACTCTTGATCCCGCGTCAATGCGGAGTTTGAGGGTTGATCTGCCACCTCCTTTGTTAGAATTTGATAACACCCATTTTATGGTTGCTAGAGCCTATATTTTACTACCAAAACTGCCTCCAAACCTAACTTCCTCTCTATTTTGTCTTATTTATTGAATAGAAATAATGCCCACATTGCTCCTGACAACATTTTCCATCTTTTGCAGAGTTTCTCTTATTTTCCCACCAAAAGAATGATAATGGGCATGTCCCGGCCAACCCACAACAAGTTAAATACCCTGATCCATCAAAGCGGCAAATTGATACGCCCTCTACCCATCACGGTTGTTGCCCGATATGGCAGCAACCTGACACGGGTGTGTCGCGCGGGAGCCCTGACGGACTGCACGTCGTTACCTGACAAGGAGCCTTGCCCACCACGGTCCGTCGGCCGATGGGGTTGATCGCACGACACAGACACCCTTTAGTGAAGCAGCCCACCAGAGCCTTTACCCGACATGATCCAGTGCAATTTACTTACCACCCAGAACATGATGGCCCCCACCGGCCGTGCTGAGTGACAGACATGTCGACCCTCTCCCAAAGCCACATTAACGGAGCAGACAAAGGACATGTGGCCCAACGAGGGCCGCAATCCCCACCAGCCGCTACCTATCAGGACTCCAATGGGGTGGGTCGAAACCCTATGAGAGATAACTTTGAGAGTAAAAAGGAGCTAGTGCATTTAGTTCCCAGGCGTTTCAGGCAATACTAGGTGAGCACACCCCCAACCCGAGAGGGATGGGAGGAGTTCACTTAGAACTCATCCCGGTAGCAGCACGACACGACCATCAAGGCCACCTCAATGTACTGGGTCCCTAGCTATGCCTCAACCCTACACGGCTCACCCCTCTATACCCGACACAAGGAACCTGAGAACCTAAAAAAAAGATAACCTGATACATGTCCTAACACGACACGATACCCCACCCGATATGGCTTACCAGTCACAGCATGTCGCCCGATAGGGATGGCCGCCCGACATGGCCATATCGGGTAGGGAGTCCTTTCCCGATACACCCTTACCCGTCACAATTCACGACTCGACATAGTCAATAACTCAACATGGGCATATCCTGATAGGGATCCCACCTGATACCGGGTTAGCCTTACCTTAGGGATCTGCTGCTTAGTACATCGACCCCCTACATCAAAGAGGTTGATACCTATCTTCCCTTTTTTAGCATTCTACTTTCAATTATTATTGCATTGTAACTAAACCTTAATACTTATCTATGCTTATGGAATCTGTGGAGTTTATCACATATTGTTCTGTGTATGGTTCCTTTTTGTTGGATGATTTCTTTATAGCATCTGAGCTCTAGTCTATTCTGTTTGAATCATGCTTTTGACTAGCTATCCAATCGTGTTTCTTGTTTTGACTCCTTTGAGAGAAGGATGTCGTGAACTCCAGAGCTTGGTTTGATTCGGGTGTATGAGAGTACCCAAGATCAGGGTTGCCCCAGCATATCTTTCCGCTCTAGTCTATGTCCAGTACTCTCGAGAGAGAGAATTGGTGCACAGTTAGGGGCATCCTCTTTGAGAGAAGATGGTGCAGGATGTATTCTGCTGCCACTTGTTATGTTTAATTTTTCCTCCTTCATGCTTTACTCTGACAATGGTTTTATCTTCTCTATTTCCAATATACAAAATCTTTATAAAAATTGCTAAACCCTAAAACTCTAATCTTTCTAGTAACTCCATTTGGAGATAGACTTTTATTTTAAATTCTTTATGATTCTTTCTCATTATATCAAAATCTTATCCTTTGACATTTTTTATGTGCTTAGACAAGTGAAACTTGAGTTCTAAAGTATCGTTCTTCCTATCCATGTGTTTGACCCTGAACTATTTTCGACCTTGTGCTAGTTGCAGGATGTCTTAAACATTCAGGTATTATAAATTTCTAAAGTCTGATAACCTAAACATGACTCCATTCTTGGACCCACGTTTAAGTCTTGTCAACTTTTTGGCGTCGTTGTCGGAGATAGGCAAAAAAAACCATTCCACGAACTCGAGTTTTGCTTGCACTTTTCCAAAAACCTTGTACATATGCATATAATACTGCAAATATTTACTACACATAGTTCATAAAACAAACTAATACTTTTACACTTTTCTTTCCTTCCAGGCACTTTCTCACCTTTCTAGGTCATTCTTCTTTCTGACAAGTCATGGTTGAGCAACCTTTGGAAGCTCGCTCCCTGCGCTCGTTTGTCCAAGTTTGGGTAGATGAAGAGAGGAATCCAGTGGTTGTGCAACCTCTGAACGTCACCAACTTCAAGTTGAAGCCTGCTTTCCTCCAGATGCTTCAATATAACAGGTTTGGTGGGAATACAACTGAAGAAAACCCGTACAACCATCTCACAACTTTCAAGAGGACCTGCAACACCTTCAAGATTAATAGGGTTCTGATAGCCCACATCTACATCCAATGCTTCCCTTTCTCTCTGAGAGATAAGGCATTGGAGTGTACACAAGTCTGCAAGATGGGAGTCTTCCCGATTGCGAACATCTTTCTAATGCATTTATCTCCAAGTTCTTCCCCATTGAAAGAACAATCAAGTGTCAGAACAAGGTAATGAGGTATTCACAGAAACCCTCGGAAAAATTGCATGAGACATGGGAGAGGTTTCTAAGCTACCAGTGGGAGTGCCCACATCATGGCTTTTCTGAACCTAAGTTGATCACTACATTCTATAATGGGGTGTGCCCCTCTGAGAGGAAATCTTTGAACACTACAGCTGGCAGCGATTTCTTAAGACTCAATGCTCGTAGGGCCAGAGAAATTATTGATAACATGGCCACTAATTAGCAGGACAACGAGTACGATCGAGAGTCTATGAGCCATGCCACTCCGGAAGAATCCAAAGCGATGGAAGCCCTTGCGGCTAAGTTAGACAAAATAGTAACCAACATCCAAACCCTGAAGGAATGGGGTTGTAAGGGTAAAGTAAGGTAGGAAGTGGTGAGAAGTTGTGTCACTGTGTAGAGCCAGACCACCTGTCTAACTTTTGTCTGCACACTATCATTCAAGGAGATCTTGATGATGATAGTACAGAGAATTTCAGCTATGTCCAGTACTGATGCCCTGATCATTGTGGTTTTTCCTACAAAAACACCAGTGCAACTGAGAACTCTCATCAGTTGGTGGGCAGGAATCCCTCGGGAGGATTGTCAAATTAGCAACGTCAAATAGGGTTCCAGCAACAATGGACTTTCCAGCAGAACCAGCCGGAGAGATCGTAAATGATGACGGAGTTGATGTCCTTCGCTAAGAAGAAGAATGGCCTTAATGAGAAGATGCATAAAAGTTCCATAGATAGTACGGGTTTGCTGAAGTTGATGCAGCTACAAATGGGAGGCTTTTCAGCCCAAATAGGGGAGCTCCAACAGCATAATAAACAGATCGACCAACAGCTGGAGAGCCTTACCCAAAGCATTAATCATCAGGTGGGACGTTTCCCCTCCAATATCGAAACAAATCCACAAGGACATGAGACTGCAAAAATGGTCATCCTAAGGTCAGGTACAGTGGTACAACCAGCTGTGGAGAAGGAAGCAACATGAGCAACAACACCTTCCAAGGAGGTGAGTCCAAAGGAAGTTGATGAAGAAGTCCCCGCAAAGACAAGGAAAGTGATCAAAGAGAGAGTCAACGACGTTTCTTCTAAAGAGTGTCTGGACAAGTACGCTCCCCGCATACATTTCCACATAAGATGGTGAAAGCCCAGCTGAAAAAGAGATACGAGAAGTTTATGGCCGTAATAAAGAAATTGCACCTTGACATCCCTTTTCTGGATGCCATTGAGGAGATGCCTACTTACGCCAAGTTTCTAAAAGATCTTATTTCCAGAAAGAAGAGAGGTGAAGGTGTTGAGACCGTAAAGATGGCAGAGATGTCCAACTCCTTCGTCAAAGCAAGTATGCCATCAAAGAAGAAAGATGTTGGGGCCTTTGTCATCCCCTTTCAAGTTGGGGATAACATAACTCATAAAGTTCTAGCAGACCTGGGGGCAAGCATCAGCTTGATGTCCTTGTCCCTTGATAAGAGTATTGGTCTCACTGATATGGTAATAATGAACATGAGGATCCATCTTGCTGATCACACCTTTACCAGGTCAGTCGGAGTGGTTGAGGATGTCCCATTTGAGTTGGGCGATTCTTTATACCATGTAGTTTTGATCGATACCGTAGAAGATCTCAGCTTCCCTATTATCTTTGGGCGACCTTTCCTAGTGACCGGTAGAGCCCTCATAGACATAGAGGCAGGCATGATAACAATTCGGGTTGGATGAGATCACATTGACTTCAACATCAGAGATTGTATGAAAGCCCCTTTGTTCTTTGAATCCTCTTATTTCATTGAAATATATCAGCAGCTATGCAATGAAGTAAGGAAAGAGAAGGCCATGGTAGGCCCACTAATGCACGCCTTATCTGGCGAGGCATAAGAGGTTGAGGATCCATAGGTCAAGGAACTGTTAGCTTTTCTGGAAGTTGAAGGTTTGCCTAAAGAAGAAGACCATCAAGTACCTAATGCAAAAGAAAGACGTGAAGGTACGGATATTGCGTTGGACGTTATTGTTACAAGAGTTTGACCATGAAATAATAGACAAGAAAGGTTCCAAGAATGTGGTCACCAACCACCTCTCGAGGATCCGGGTGGAGGATGACCACCCACTGCCAATTAACAAAAGTTATGCTGATGAATCTATCTATGTTGCCCAGTTGGCCAACGCTGAGGGACCATGGTATGCAGACTTCTGCAATTACCTAGGGCACCCAATTATAAAAAAGATATGCTTGTTTTCCTTTCCTTTAATCTATCTTCTATTTCCGTCCAGGTTGATTTGGTCAGTACAGAGTTAATAGATGCTTGTAAACAACTACCCCGGAGAAGTCCTACAATTAGAAGAATAAATTCTTCTCTAATTTGAATAACTATTATTGGGATGGCCCTCTGTTGTTTAGGTGTTGTGTTGATGGGTTATACAGAAGGTGTATACCTGAGGATGAAACCCCTAAGATTTTGTTTGAGTGTCACTCCTCTCCTTATGGAGGGCACCTGGGAGGTGAAAGGACTGCAATCAAGGTACTCCAATCGGGCTTTTACTGGATGACTCTCTACAAAGACGCACACTCCTATGTCAAAGCTTGCAGTGAATGTCAGAGAACTGGGAATATTTCTTGTCAAAATGAGATGTCGTTGTCGGATTGGATTGAGGTTGAAATCTTCGATGTGTGGGGTATAGATATATGGGACCATTTCCCTCCTCCTATGGTTTCAAATATATCCTTGTTGCAGTCGACTACGTCTCTAAATGGGTAGAAGATGTGCCCACCACAATGTGTGATGCCAAAGCAGTGATGAAACTTTTTACCAAGATAATCTTCCCTAGATTTGGAGTTTCGAGAACCGTCATCGGTGATGGTGGATCTCACTTTGTAGAAAAGTAGTTTGAATCATTGTTGTGCAGATATGGTGTCCGTCACAAAGTCACCACGCCATACCACCTGCAGACATCTGGACAGGTTGAACTTTCCAATTGACAGATCAAGAAGATCTTAGAGAAAATAGTTGGCAAGTCTCACAAGGACTGGTCAACTAAGTTAGATGATGCTCTCTGGGCATATAGAACCAATTACAAGATGCCATTGGGCACCACATCGTACTGCTTGATATATGGGAAAGCTTGCAATCTGCCCTTTGAGTTGGAGCATAAGGCGTACTGGGCCATCAAACGTCTCAACATGGACCCAACGCTAGTCAAAAATAAAAGGTTTCTTCATCTCCAAGAACTTGAAGAGATGAGGCTTCATGCCTATGAAAATGTGAGGATATACAAGCTGAGAACCAAAGTCTGGCATGATTCCCACCTAAGAAAGAAGGATGTCAACGAAGGTGATAAGGTTTTGTTATTTAAATATTCTATTTGCCTTTTTCCAGGAAAATTGCAGACCAGATGGTCCAGACCGTTTGTAGTAGCGAAGATATATCCATCCGGGATGATAGAGCTTTAGAATAAAGATGATCTAGCAAAAGTTTTTCCCGATCAACGGACACAGAGTGAAGAGGTTCTATGAAGACAAAGCATTTGTGAGACGATCAGACTTGACCCTGAACGAAGCTGAAGCTGCACCAGCCGGAGGAATATAGCAAGATTTGAAGATGTATAGCTGATGATGGAAACCACAGCGCTCCTCGGGAGGCATCCCAAGTTTTTTTCCTAGAATAGGATGTTATTTCCTTTTCAACAAAGAACATTACGAACACTATTATTGTAATAAGGCCCGAGTCTGTGCCCGCACCATGTGCACAGACTCTCTAGTTTTATGGGCCACCGATTAGTTTTATTTGCCTTAGTGAGTAATACTATCTAAGGTTGGAGTTTACCCTTAGGACCAATGATGTTTACCCATCAGGTGCCTTTTGATTTTCAGTCTTTCTATCCTTGTTTCTGCTTTATCTTTAAGCCCTTTTGTTGGCATGTCGAGCATACATTTTGCTTTTCTTTGCTTTTTTTCTCTGTGACAGCTTCTGGGATAGCTATGTCATTCAAACCCACCTTGAACCGTATCGTGTGACACCCTGGGTTTTAGTTTTACACGTTTTGAAGTGGCATGTCAGGCAAGAAACGCGCCTGGCCTTATCGCGTGATAAGTGCATCAGGCTACCCTATCGCCCAGACCATGTCGGTCAGTGCACCCGCACATGTTAAAAGACTAACAGACATATCGAGCAGGTGTGCCACCCAGCGCATCGCACGCAGTGTGACGTGTGTCTCATGCAAAACTCATTTTACATAAGAAGTGCACCGGGCGATGCATATTGGGAAACACATTTTCGCCACGTGACACGCATGCTGCATGATGCACTCTCTTCTTGAAATCTTCATGATGTGATAGATTATACTTATTTTACCATGCTTTGGAAGACGATTCGCCTCCTCGCGTGACACGTGTCCTTGATTTACCCCTTTAACCCCACTCACGGATGGCTATATATAGTAGCTCAAGTTTAACCATGTCGGGTTACCAAGTTATCTTCTTCTGCTCTCGTATCGTGCATTCCTTCCTGCAATTCTTACTCCCATGTCGGCCTTTGTCTACCGACCTTTGTGTCACGTTGAGGATCCTCTTGCCCGATACAGGTAAAACCTGAGGCACCTTATCGTGTAACTTGTGTTACTTGTGTCGCGCAGCCCGTGTCGGCCAAACCCTATCGTGTGCCACCTTCTCGTATTCTAGCCTGTGTCGGGCAGAACATTTTGATGTGTATTGAGTTTTTCTTATCACGTGATAAGCCCGCCGATTTTCTTCACCGCCTTGTTTTTAATCGGTCTTTAGTCTGTGTCGGATGACACCCATGTCACGCAACATGACAAAAAAGGCATTTATACCGAGAAAAAACCTCAAGCTCATGACGATGACTCTATCGCTCACTTTGTTTTGCAAAAGCTTTCACTCATGTGAGGTGACACGAGTATCGCCTGACACGATGCAACGCACGTCGTCTCTGATATCACGTACACATGCATCGTGTTTTCAACCTTGCAGCACGACATCTCATATCACGCAACACGCTTATCAAGCATTCGTACCACGCAGATTCAATTAGACGAGACACCCGATACTAGTCTATCACCCAGACCTTATCGTCCTCTCTCGTGTGATGTTTTTGTCTTCTGCCCGATATCGACTTGAACCGAATACTGTGTGAAAAGTACATTGACCTTTTGGTGTCGAGCATTTGCATATCGCGCGACAGTTTTTCCTTAAGTTCCCGAACCGATACCAGTTTTAAGAGTATCGTCCAACCATATCAGGCGAAACTCCTACCTTCATCCCTTGCCCAATATCGGGTAAATGCAAGTTTCAGTGAGTAACACTTTTTGACTTAACTTTCTTGTTTAATTATTACAGAATATGGCATGAACCAAACAGACTGTCGTCCAGGTTTATGAACAAGGTCGGAGGGTCAACCCCTAGGCCACAAATGAAGCCACCACCGGGCAGAAATGCCCAAACCCTAAGGTGGTTGGGCCCTCTAAAGTCAAGAAGCGCCCCACAATAGAAGTGGCCCTGGCCCCAACAACAGCCCTGGTCCCAACATCAACGGTCAAATCAGAGGCCCTGGCCCACTCACTGGGTTGGTTCGTGCCCAATGATGAGGAACACCAATGGCGGTACGCGGAGTTGGCAACAAAAGTCTATCGGCCAACCTGGTTCTGCCACCAAGCATCCTTCCAACAGATTGGCGTCTTCAACAGACTAGCAAACATCTTAGAATCCGTCGGGCTATAGAAGATATGCTTTAGCTACTCCACCTACTATACTGAGCTCACCAAGGAGTTCATCTCATCCCTCCACTGAGTTCGGAATACCCCTGAAGAAACCAAAAGGTTCGGCGGGGCAGACAGACTACAAGGGTGCCTCTACAACGTCGACCATGACATCTCAAAGAGGTTGCTCAATGATATATTCTCCTCCAGCGAGGCTGAGAGGGAGCTCCTGAATAATGGTTCCCGGATCACCAAAGGTGACGGATTCAACCCAGTCACACTATGGAAGAAGCTAACTGGAAAATCATCCTTCATGCCAGGAAGAAAGGTAGCGATGGTCCACTCGTTCTTCTAGAGGATCATACACAAGATCGTGGTGAGCCTCCTCTTTAGTAAATATGAAACCAGTGACCTATATACTGAAGAGCTCCATCTTATCTGGTACATGATGGAGGGAAGAACGATCAACTTGGGGTGATTCTTGCTAAACTGGTTGCACCCGATAAAGGACGCCACCAAGGAGTACAACATGGGAGGGATTGTCAACATGATCGCGGCAGGGCTGTTGGGGTTACCCGAAGGAGCCGCACAGCCTATCGAGGACGAGAGGTGACAATAGGGTCTACATCAAGTTCCTCACGAGGGCAAACATCATCAAGAAGTAGGGCTTCCACTTCTTCTACAAGTTCACGAGGACAGATACCCTCCTACCCCTCCCACTTTGTGTCAATTACGATGCAAAGAAGTTAGTCTTCACAAAAGCATAGATCGAGGTTGTGATAGTTGAGGCCGCTTATGCTACCACCAAGACCGTACAAGAAAGGATGGCCACTGTAGGAAGGACAGTCACCCTCGACGCTCGGTGGGACAAGTCATCGGTAGTCATCATTGAAGACTTGCCTATCGCCACCACTGTCGAACCGATTGCCACCACCGAACTAGCCGCGGCAACCACATAAACGCCCACCACGGCTATAGAGGAAGTGTCGACCATTGGGGAGGTCGTCGACACCACCAGGGCCATTGCAATGGTCATAGCCCCGGAGGATGCTGCGGCAGATGAAATAGTCGTGGTGCCTGTAGCTTCAACCCCGTCACAAATGGCAAAGGCAGTAGTACAGCCGGACACCAGCGACAAGGTGTTCGCTGAGCTCCTTAAGGTGGAGCTAAAGGCTGTATAGCCAACTCCGATGCCACCACCATCTACATCGGTGATCGCTATGGAAGAGGACGCCGAGAGCCAGATGGTAGGTCAACATCTGCCTACTCTGCAGCCTTCTCTGTGGCCTCAAACTGAAGAGGCAGAGGCGACAACCAAGATGCCAATGCCCCATGCAGAGGCTACTCCCTCGCAGACAGTCCAGATGGACTCGACACCAATAGACGACGACCATTCATCAGGTTGTGCCAACACAATGAGCGTTCAAAGGAGCCGAGGACAATCAATGGTGGTCCCCTCCTCATTGGGATAGGCCTTCAGCTTCAAGTTTGACAACTTGCGGGAGGTAACAAGTAACCATACTGCTACTTTTTGTTCCCTGGCCTGCAAGTTTCAGGTCTTCCAAATGAGGCTGAATGAGCAGGAGCACTAGCTACTGACTCTAATTGGTCTCCCCGACCAACTAGAGGCATTGAAGAATACGATGCAGGAGGTGCTCCAACGCCTCGATGCCATCAATCACAGGCTCGATGAGAGCGACAGCCACCCCCGCTTAAGGCATCCCAGAAGATCGTCATCACCACCAACATATGGCTCCCCACTATCATCGTCATCATACTCCTCTAGTTCATCGTCATCATCCACATGTAGCGGTCCCTCCACAACGCCCGAGGAAGAGACGACAAACAAAAACACCGACAAGGCTCCAGCAGGACAAGAGAATGCCTGCGGTGTAAATACAACTACTCCATCACCCCCGCTAGGCCCAACTGAAGATGAAGAAGAAATTTCTATCAGTCGAGTGGGGGGTTCGTCTGAAGAATCAGAGGGAGAAGGGGTGACTGGTATTGCTCAATCACTGAGCAACCCCCTAGAGAGAGGACTTTGATGGCAGATGCATTTATGCACCGTCAAAGATCCATGTCTTCGAGATGGCAGATTTTGATAGGCGTTCCATCGGCTACCTGTCAATTTGAGACCAACAACTACTAAATATGGTCATGAAGCCATAGAAGGATGAAGAAGCCGTCGTCTGGAGTGACAGATACTTCTCAGTATGACACAGAGCAGTCAAAGGCATGTTCTGCTCAAAAGTCGTCATAGGGAAGATTCTTTTCAGGGTCCTAGAAGGCGTGATGCTTGAGAATATCGCCATCAGAATAGGCCGGCATCCATTCTACAATGCCACCCCAGCCTTAGAGAGAAGACTACTAGCAGGGGCGTACGACTCAAAGCAGGTTGCTGACATGCTACAACATATCAAAGAGCACAATCCACGCCTAGTGTTGGCCCCTTACAAGCTTAGGAAGCATTGGTTCCTCTGTGTGGCAGAACTCTTCAACCATGACATCACACTCCTCAACTGTTGCACTACAGAGGTCCCACACAGAGGGCACATATTTGTATGCCCCAAAGATAAGCACCTCAAACTTCTTCCTCTACATCTTCACCACATAATCAAGCATGGAATCCAATGCCATAGCAGCGTCTGGAACTTCTACGCCATACAATACTTCTCAATTCAATATGAGCCGGGGAGCGGAAATAGTGCCTTCATCATCATGAGCGCAATGGAGCTGCTAAACATCTTCAGATACATAAGGCAACTCTAGGACCAAGACTTCTATCAACGAAGAAGCATATACGCACTGTTTTTATCAAGGACAAGTGATATTTCCGAGACGCAGAGCTTCTAGAGGAGTTGCTAGAGATAGATTTTGAATCCAAATCTTCTTAGCCCGACATCCCTCCAAGGGAAGAAGTCGAGAGTGCAGACATCTATGGGACAGGAAAGCAGATAGAAGTTCTACAAACCGCACTCGCCACTAAAGGTAATGCTACTGAAGGAGAGTCTACTTCTCCTATCATTTCTGAATCCCTAATTAGCAATTTTGACCATTTCGCATGCACATCTCTATCTCAGGAATTGGTCAATGAAATTCTTCTCAGACTTGTTGATTCAAACAATGTACACATCATATATGAAAAGGATAATGCAGTGGTCCCCCTCGACGACCTGTGAGACTTAGTCAAGGCATGAGGATGTCTAGCAATGACGGTGGTGCCAGCTTACATCCCCATCTTACAGAAGAAGTTTGAACACGCCTACATCGCCCATCTGATGATGTTCAATGACCTATGTATGGCTAATGAAACAAGAGCGCGCCAGCTGTTTCAACTCCAAATGAAGAAGTGTCTATCGCGCATCTTCTTCCTCCCCATGCTGCATGACAACCACTAGACACTCCTGATGGTGTACACACATCCACGTGCCGGTTTCTTCTACAACAGCTATGATGCCAACAACGACTATCCGACGGAGTGTACATCCCGCTGATAACATCCCTCGAGCGGTTAGCAAGAAAATACTATGTCAAGGTGGTGTCTTTGATCCATCCATATCTTAAAAACCTGGCGGCCAAGTGGCACAAACTCCAATTCTGCCACTGTAGTCCACAATGTTGTTTTGTTATCTAATGACTGCAGCGTCTACGTGTTGTGCTGGATCTACTCTATGGTAGCCCTCAAACAAAATCCAGATAAGCTCCACAATTAAGGTTACCATAGCCAATGCGGAGAGTATGTGATGGAGCTCTTAACTATCGAGGGAGCACGCATTTGCTAAACCCTCACTGATATATGTCTATCCATTCCTATTTATCTCACAACTCTGGGACAGAGTGTGGGGTAATTTTGGGGGGTACTCCATAGCATCAGTGAGGGAGGTACTAAAAAATTTTCCCCATTTTTTATTTTTCTTTTCTTACCATACATTGTGTATACATGTATATAAATGACTGATAAGAAAACAATACATACACAACTGCTTGTCTCTCAAAAACTGTACAAAACACCTTATAGTAAAAATTTGGTACAACTTCTTCTAGTTTGTTCACTATGTATCTAAGGCAGTGCTTATTTCTGTTTTGCTCTTTTGAAAATGCAATCTCAAATGACAAAGGCTATAACTTTTCTATGCCAGCTTTGAAAAATAATCTCGCAATAGCTAAGAGATGTGCATGTCAAGGAAAAAGTTTTCCAAACAATAAACACTTTTCCCTTCCCCTACCCATCAAAATACCAAAAAGAGAGGAAAGCCTTATGAGAATGAATAAAAGCATGAGAGTTGTGCCAAAAAAAACACTTGTCTTCCCAAAAGTACCCATCTTTAGGCATGGTAGATCCGGGGTAGTGGTACATAGGATGTAAAATCACTGTTCTAAAGCCAACTGGCTTGGACTATAGGCACCACTTGCCCATTAACGGACCTGTACCTGGATGGACCATTGGGAAGCAAGAAAAACCCAAAAAGCCTTAAACCTTCCCAAAACCCCACCTTCTACTCCCAAGTTATTTGGTGTGAAAGCTAACTTGGAAATCATGCACCAACATCTCACCGAAGCTGAAGAGAAATTTTTTGCTTAAATAAGGTAGGAAACATAAAGTCCATTGCTCATAGTCAGACGTGATTTTCCTTAGGACATCTCAAAAATTCTCTTAAACCCTTTGTCCAAAGACTACATCTGGTTTCGAAGAAGTATCGCAAACAAAGTTTTAAAATAAGCACAGATTGATTGAGGACAATCAAAATGTTAAGTTTTAGGGAGTTGATAACACCCATTTTATGGTTGCTATATATTTTACTACCAAAACTTCCTCCAAACCTAACTTCCTCTCTGCTTTATCTTATTTATTGAATAGAAATAATACCCACATTGCTCATGATAACATTTTACATCTTTTGCAGAGTTTCTCTTATTTTCCCACAAAAAGAATGCTAATGGGCCTGTCTCAGCCAACCCACAACAAGTTAACTGTCCTGGCCCATCAAAGTGGCAAAGTGATATGCCCTCTACCCATCACGGTCGTTGTCTGATATGGCATCAACCCGACATGGGTGTGTCGTGCGGGAGCCATGACGGACTGCACGTTGTTACCCGACAAGGAGCCTTGCCCGGCATGGTCTGTCAGCCGATGGGTTTGATCGCGCGACACGGCCACCCTTCAATGCAAAATCCTGCCAGAGCCTTTACCAGACACAATCAAGTGTGATTTACTCACCACTCAGCACACGATGACCCCCGTCGGCCATGCCGAGTGACAGACATGTCGACCCTCTCCCAAAGACACATTAACAGAGCAGACAAAGAACACGTGGCCCAATGAGGGTTGTAACCCCCACCAGCCGCTGCCTATAAATAGCAGCTATAGGACTCTGATGGGACTGTTCAGAACCCTAAGAGAGATAACTACAAGAGAAAAGAGGAGCTAGTGCGTTGATTTCCCAAGCGTGTCGGGTGATACTAGGTGAGCACACCCCCAACCCGAGAGGGATGGGAGGAGTTCACTTAGAACCCGTCCCGGTAGCCACAGAAGCACGACACGACCATCAAGGCCACCTTATTTTACTGGGTCCCTAGATAGGCCTCAACTGGAGATGGCTTTCCCCTCTACACCTGATATAAGGAACCTGAGAACCTAAGAAAAAGCAAGCCCGATACATGTCCTAACACGACACAATACCTAACCCGATATGGCTTACCTGTCACAGCATGTCACCCAACAGGGCTAGCCGCCCGACACGGCTATATCGGGTAGGGAGTCCTTTCCCGATATGCCCTTACCCATCATGGTTCACGACCCGACACGGTCAAGAACCTAAAATGGGCATATATTGATAGGGCTCCCGCCTGTTACCGGGTTAGCCTTACCTTAGGGGTTTGCTACTTTGTACATCAACCCCCTACATCAAGGAGGTCGATACCTATCTTTCCTTTTTTAGCATTCTACTATCAATTACTATTGCATTGTAACTAAACCTTTTTACTTATCTATGCTTATGGAATCTATGGAGTTTATCACATATTGTTCTGTCTATGATTCCTTTTTGTTGGATGATTTCTTTATAGCATCTGAGCTCTAGTCTCTTCTGTTTGAATCACGCTTTTGACTAGCGATCGAATCATGTTTCTCATCTTGATTCCTTTAAGAGAAGGATGTCGTAAACTCTAGAGCTTGGTTTTATTCGGGTGTATGAGAGTACCCAGGATCAGGGTTGCCCCAGCATATCTTTCCACTCTAGTCTATGTTTAGTACTCTCGAGAGAGAGAATTGGTGCATAGTTAGTGGCATCCTCTTTGAGAGAAGAGGGTGCAAGATGTATTTTACTGTCGCTTGTTATGTTTAAGTTTTCCTCCTTCGTGCTTTACTCTAACAATGGTTTTATCTCCTCGGCTTCCAATATACAAAACCTTTATAAAAATTGCTAAACCCTAAAACTCTAATCTTTCTGGTAACTCCATTTCGAGATAGACTTTTATTTTAAATTCTTTATGATTCTTTCTCGTCTTATCAAAATCTTATCCTTAAACCTTTTTTATGTGCTTAGACAAGTGAAACTTGAGTTCTGAAGCATCGTTCTTCCTATCCTTGTGTTTGACTCTGAACTATTTCGACCATGTGCTAGTTGTAGGATGTCTTAAACATTCGGATATTATAAATTTCTAAAGTATGATAACCTAAACATGACTCCATTCTTGGACCCACGTTGAAGGCTCGTCAAAATTTCAACATATGATGATGGTGGAGGCGAGTATAGCTCAACTAGTTGTAGAGCATGACCTTCAATTATTTACCAGCAGACAGAATTGTGGAAAAACTCAGGAGGACAGGTGGACCAGATGACCTGTCTTGTTGAAGCAAGGTCCATGGCTAAAAAAGTATAAGAAAAAGAAAAGAAAAGCTATTCAGTATATATGAACAACTTTGTGTAAAACAAAAATAAGAACTATGCATATATATGCAGGCTTATGGATGACAAAACAAAATCTTTGGGCATGTAAACGTGGAAAACCACCTCTTCGGCAACAACACCAAAAGTTGATCGGCCTTGAGAGGGAGGGTGGTGATCGGAACTTTGAATCTATAACCTGAAACCTTCTACGACCCCCGCAAATTTATTACGGGGTTGAAGTAGATATACAGGGTCAAACACAGGGATGTGGGGATGTTTAGGATGCTTAAGATCTCACTCTTAAGTCAGATAAGCCAATCTGATAGTAGATAAAAGTATGGAGCTAGAACTATTCTAGCAGATTGTCATGAAATAAAACAAAATAAAGAAAAGAAAAGAAAATAGAGTCTGTAGTATTATATTGATCAAAAAGAAGGAGTTCGTGTCTATGTAACCACAAGTTAGGCAGTCTATGCACCCGTTTTCGAGCGTAGACAACCCTCAAAAACCTCAGCAAGCAACTTACATCCAAACATAGCACGTACTGTGGTATCTGTTCCTATGGGGTCATCCCACTTACTTTCACGTAGTGTGACTAAAACCCATCATTGATGTGAAACCTCTTGCGAGGATGACCAATCAGCACCTTAGAATATTCTAGATACCCTCTCGAGTCTAGAATACTTTGAGATGCTAGGAACAAGCGTGATCTGGGTAGAACTAGGTAGTGGGCCTGATCGAGCCCAGGTCTACAGTTTTGCACATATCACCTTGAACCGTCCTCCTTTCAGATTCTGATCCAAACCACCTTCTCTTATCTATTTCTATAAAGAATCTCTCAATTTAGACAGATGTAGAAGTTTAGGCAAGAAAGAGATCAACCAAACTAGCAATCATAACCAGAAAGAGAAGATAGAATAGAAAACGTACTAGATCTAAAGTAGAACTACTTACTTTAGGTAAAAGTACATAAACATGCCCAAAATGGGCTACATAGGCAAGAAGGAGCTCAACTAGCCATGGACAATCATAGTTAACGCCAAACAAAGATGGAAGAACATCATTTGTACATAAACAAAGGAGAATAGTAGAAGAAAGTAGAAGAAGAAGAGATTTAGCCCATAGAGGAGAGGTTGTGCTCGCTCCTTAGCCTCCATATAGGTTGTATCTCCTCCTTTGGGTCATTCTCCTTGATCTTCTGGGCTCCATGGCCTACTTTCTCTCTAGATTTGCCCCAAACAGCAGCTCAGTGAGTGGATGGAGGTGGAAAATGACAGTGGATGGTAGGGAATGGGCGGAAATGGGTGGATGATGGTGGGAAATGGTGGAGGGTGGAAGCACGCTGAAGAGACAGGCATAGGGTGAGCACTTCAGCCTTCGCGGACCTCTGGACCCTCCCATAGAGCTCTAGGAACCTCCAAATGTCGTAACCACCAGGTGGAACCTCCAAATCGCCGCACCCCCTTTAGGTGGAGAGGGGTGGGTATTTATAGGCAGAGTCGTCGAGGTGCTGATACAAGTTGCAGCCTTAATTACCACGGTCGTTGTGATGACTGTGGGTCACAGTCCTCCCTTGGTCATGGGTTGTGGTTGAGGTACCTTCCTCGGGTCGTGGTCTGACCTCACCACAACTGTGGTGATGACCACGGGTCACGGTCCTCCCTCAGTCATGGTGCATTAATGCCACGGCCGTGATGGTGCATCATTGACACCACCGTGGTAACTGGCCACGGTTGTGGTGATGAAGGTCGAGGAAGAACTTGTAGGCCACAGTCGAGGTACCCATTGCGGTCGCGGCTTGACCTTTCCATGGTCGTGGTGACTAGCCACGGCCATGGTGAGCACCTTGGTTGCATCAAGTGATGGATGGAAGCCTACTTGTTGCAAAAACTATATATATCAGGGAGAAATCTTTAGAGAATAGATGTCTTTTCCAAGTTCGGTGCTTGCAAGTCTCAAAATTGGCTAGTTAACCAACTTTATCTATGAAAAAATATAAATTACTAAAAGATAAAAATGTATGGTTATTTTGGGCATATTAAAGCTATATTGAAACAAAATCATAAATAAATGCTTAGCATATATGCCTAAATTTGGGTGTCATCACATTTCCAAAGAGCCAACAATCTCCCTCTTTATGATGATGACAAATATTTCCATAAGAGAAAATGGAAGTATCAAATATTGAACATCGAACCTTTAAATTTCTTTGGTGATAGTTGATAGACAATTTATCTCATGGGTTACTCTCGCCCTTTTGTCAAAGTCAAAAAGGGTCAATACTTACCAATGCTTCCCCTCAAGGAGACACTCCCCCTCAACAAGATAGTCATTCTAGATAGGGAAAAACTTATACTTGATGTATTAACTGAAAACAAATACCAATAGATGGGAAATAAAAAAATATAGACATTAAGGCATCGTAAAAAAGCCATATGATCAAGGAACGTCAAAAGGTTGTCTAATTGCCAACGAAGGAATGTTAAGTCCTTCATGACAAAAAGATTACATAAAGCACATGCTCTAAACCAATAATAAGGAATGTTAAGTCCACCATGATATAGAGATGCCATGAAAATCAAAGGTTAAAACTAAAATTGATTTCTCAATCATTTTCAAGGGATGTTAAGTCCATAATTTATTGGAGAATCCATTAAGTACAAAAATGAGGTCAAAAAAAGTATCTCTAGACCAAATATGAGGGATGTTAATCCCATATTTATATAGAGTACCAATTTAAGAATAAAATTATCTCAATAAAGAATCTCTAGACGAAATATAAGGGATGTTAAGCCCATATTGGTATAGAGTAGCCATTAGGTGCCATAACAATATCTCTAAAATAATCTCTAAACCAAATATCAAAGGATGTTAAACCTACACTGATATAGAGAATCAATTTAGAATAGAAAAAAGATATGTAAGTTATATTAAAGGACTTTGAGCTCCCTCTTAATATAATACCAAGTAAATAGAGCTCAAACATAAGAAAAAATATTCACTAAAAAGATAGCCATTTAAAATCCCAAACCTCATGATAAATCATTCATGTCTGATATTGAAACCAAGAAATCAAGCAAAGATTTTAATCTGAAAGCTAAGTTTTAAATATTGAAATAAATTTTGTTAATCACAAATGAAAGAATTTTTGCTTTGAATTATTTGTCCCCTTTGTCATCTCAAAAGGTAGAAAGTATAAAGATAAGATGACTCCCCCTTAGTGGGATACTTCCATTAACTATGATGCCATGTTTAGACATATTAAAATTTAACCATGAATGTGATGGCACATATTAAGATCAAAACAATGATTTGCAATAAGGCTCATGATCTTTTTACTTCTTATCTAGAGAAAAGTTATGGTACACAAATCATTTTTTTTACTTCTTCCTTTTAAAATGGCATGAGGATACATAATGTCTAAATTTTTCATAAGCAAGTCATGTTTAGTTGTCTAAGAAATTTGCCATCATGAGAATGTAGCATATTTCTCTATTTGAAAATTCTACAAAAGATAAATTCATTTTCAATTTAGCAAGATATTTGTTTACAGTAAATCAAGCATTGTCTATAAATATCTTCTTCAAGCATATCATCAAAAGTTTCTTGAATAATAATGTTATCATTTACATGACCACAGAAAGGTGTAAATAAGGACACTTTTCTTTTAATGCAAGGATTTCACTTAAAAAAATAAAATAATTCAATTTCTTTATGTCAATAGCATTTAAGTCAAGTATACTAGACAATTTGTTCTCATTTGTTTCGCCTTTATCCTTGGTAATTACAACAAGTTATATATATGATTCTTTTTGGATAGGTTATAAAGAGATATCTCATCATTATCATTACCTTTGAACTTCATCTTCATCACGTGTCGGGTACTCCTTTTTCTTAATTATCACTTACTCCCATGATGGTGCCTTTGTCACTATTTCCAATATGAATAATCCTCTATTTTTATTTTCAAGTGTATTAAAGGCATTTATCTCCAATCATATCATTGGAGTATCCACCATCAACCGCTCACTCATGTAAAGGTGAGAGGATTTTGGTACTCAAGTAGAGTTCATGATGGTTAGTGTAGATATCATGGATGGAACTGATATTATCAAGAAAGAAGGATTTTTGTAGATATGAAATTTAATGCATTTTCTTATAAATATTAAATATTAAAGTTAAATTTCTGACATCCTTCTTCTAGTCTAGAAGATTTCCTGACCGGATATCTTTTTGGTTGAGGTTTTTTTATTGATAACAAGTTTTGGAGAAACTAGAATTTCTATTTAGTAAGATATGCAAATGAATAACTATTTAAATAACTTAATAGATATGCAAATAAGGTGGTAACACCTGTGCGCGCCTGCTCCCTAGGGTTAGCGCCGCCTAGCAATCCTGAGGAATTCATCTCTCATCCCCCCGGAGGGGGAGTTCCTCCCCGCTCTCCGGCGTCATGGCTGTGGAGGATCCAACTGGTGCGGAGGCTCCTACTGCGATGGACAGGCATTTCAACCAGATCCCTAAGAAGGCCTGGAACCAGGTCTTGGCCGGCGGCGACACAGGGTTCGAGAAGTACTCGTTCAAACCTCCAGAGAAGATTGATGGTAAGCGCTTTGTTACCATTGACGATCCTACCTATGAATCTATGGAGAAGTGTTGGGAACACACAGCGATATTGTATGTGATGGGAAAGCGACCATACTACCTTCATCTCCTAGCTTGGATACGTCGAGTTTGGAAACCTAAGGGAGGTTTTGACATGTTCTCTAAACCGGACAAGTTATTTCTTCTTCGTTTCAACTTGGCTGAGGACAAGCAGAGCATCATCAATAGTGGTCCACGTTGGTTTGACAACAGATTGGTGGTCGTCAAAGATTACAAGACGGGGGATGACTTGAAGAAAGATTTCTTCATCACTATCCCAGTCTGTATTAGTATCCCTAGTATGGGGTGCAACTGGTCCCCTAGGGTTGTTGGCATTGTGTCCAGTGGAGTAGAGAAGCTACTCAGAATTGATTACAAGTCGATAGGTCAGGAATCTTTGGGTGAGACACGTGCTTTAGTGGAAATTGAAGCTGATGAAGAGCCTCCTCAGGAGGTATGGGTCAATATTCCTAGGCGTGACCATATGCCTGTGAAGATCCAGTATGAATATATCCTGAATAGATGTACTGACTGCATGGTTTTTGGTCATGATGGTTCCGATTGCCCAATTAATCTGATTATCAATGTGGAGGTCCTTGCCCCAAGATCAATGCAAACCTGGCAGGTTGTGGGATGGAAGGGCAAATCAGTAGTTGTGGATGATGCAACTATGAATATACAGGGTGACGATGATCATGTTGAGGACTTGCGCTCTAGCAACAGCTCGGGTGGTGGTGCATCCTCCTCGGGCGGTGATACCGGAGATGGCATTTAAATCCTGGGAGGAGGCGGTGGTGTTTCTGGTGATGGGGCTCCTATTCTTGGCATCTCTGGTGTGAGGGTTGGTGCCTCTTCTTCAGGCACTGGTGATGAGTCCCGGGCAGATGGTGGTGGAGCTTCCTCTTCAAGTGGCGGCATTAAGTCATGGGCAGATGGTGGTGATGGCACAATGATGTGTCACGGGAAGATGGTGTTACCGGCGCTGCATCACGGGCAGACGGTGCGATGCTGCATCATGACGCAGATGGCGTTACGGATGGTGGTGTTACGCCTAGCTCTGATGGTGGTGATGGCATCATGGGTGTTTACACATTAGGTGTTGCTGGTGGTAATGGTGCTTTTAGTGGGATGTCAGGTGTCAGTGCTTGTGTTGTGACCCATGCACCTGATGGCACGATGATGGAGGGTACTGACATCGCTGGCTCAGGTGAGACTGTCGATTCAGCAGCTAAACATTCCACTGGTGCTGCTTCTTCTTTGTTGTCCAAGATTTCAAAGACGTCCAAAGGTGATGGGTCTTGCAAGACCCGATCTACCTCTAGAGGTCATTAATGACCTTTCTCATGACCAATGTTCATGGCTTGGGGAAGCCACGTAAAAAGAAAGAAGTGAGGAGAACCATCCTTGGTAACAAAGCTACTATGGCCATTCTTGTTGAATCTAAAATCAAGTCCCATATGACTCACACGTCTGATCGTATGTTCCCTAAAGGTTGGCTATGGGTTTCTAATCATCTGCATGATCCTAATGGTCGTATCTATATTGGGTGGAATCCTAACTATAGGATTACTACTATAACTGAGATGGATGATCAATAGGTCACTATGAAATGCATTAATAAAGGTGGCCTCACTATTTATACTACGGCTATCTATGCTAGGAACTATGTGGTTGATCATTCTGTTCTGTGGAATACCTTGGACAGAATCCCTATTAACATAGATGAAGCTTGGATTATCACTGGCGATTTTAATAATATCCGAAAGCAAGAGGAGAAGGTGGGGGGTTGTGAGGTTCCCTCAACCATCCTTAGTTCTTTTAATGTTGCCCTGGATAATGCTGGACTTACTGAACTACATGTCATTGGTAAAGAGGTTTACACTTGGCATAACAAGCAAGGTGTTGCTAAAAGGGTTGTTTGCAAACTCGATAGAGCCTTTGTCAATGATGCTTGGCTGTCTAAATTTCTTGGTTCCAAAACACAGTTCATCACTTGCAACTATTCTGATCACTGTGCTTTAAACATCAATATGAGGCCAATTTCTTTCAAGAAGAAACCTTTCATGTTTCTCAATTTCTGGTTAGAATGGGAGGGTTGTCGGGACATTATTAAAGAAGCATGGGCTACTAAATTTAAAGGCAACCCGCTCTTTCAGTTCTATCATAAACTCAAAATTGTGAAGGATAAGTTGAAGACATGGTCCAAACAGTATGTCAATCTCAAAAACCTTATTGTAAGAGAAAGAATGGAGCTTGATGAAATCTTAGCCATGGTTTGTAGATTCCCACTAGATCTTGATCTCATTAATGCTAAAAAAACAAACCCTTGAGAGATTGGACGTGCTTCTTAAGGCGGAGGAGGTTTATTTCTGGTAGCGCAGTGGGATGGAGTGGCTTTCCAATGGAGATAGGAACACTAAAGTCTATCATACCATTGTTAAGAGAAGGGATGCTATTAACTCTATAACTAAGCTTTTTGACTCACATGGAAATCTTTTGCAGGATAATGATTCCATTGCATATGACACTGTATAGTTTTTTAAGTAGCTATACAATCAATCTCATAATGCATCCAACTCTTGTATTCCAGATTGGACCCCTCTAGTCTCTAGGAATGATAATGTCATGTTGTGTTCTACACTGAGTTTGAATGAGGTTCGTGATGTTGTGTGGATCATAGGGCCTCACAAAAGCCCGGGACCGGATGGCTTCAATGGTTATTTCTATAGGGAAAACTAGAACGTCATTTGTGATGATCTTCTTAAGACTGTCCAGTGGATATTCGAAGGTGGAAGCATGGTTAGACAAGTCATTCATGTTTTCCTTTCTCTTATTCCCAAGAAGGACATTGTCTCATCTCCAGCTGATTTTAGGCCTATTTCTTGCTGCTCGATGCTCTATAAAATTATTGCCAAAGTCATCTCAAGGAGGTTAGCTACTCTTTTGTGAAATATTATCTCACCTTACCAAGGTGCTTTTGTTAAAGGTAGGAGTATTGAGGATGTTCTCTCCTTGTGGCTGAGTTTACACTTAAATTCAACCGGAAGGTCAGTCCTCCTGCCGCTTGCATCAAGTTGGATATCACCAAGGCCTTTGATTATGTTCGTTGGTGCTACTTATGGGATTGTCTTACTGGCCTTGGTTTCAATGAGAAGTTTATCTCCATCCTAAATCAATGTGTGGAAACTCCATCCTTTTCTCTTTTACTGAATGGCTCTTTGGTTGGCTTCTTCAAAAGTTCCAATGGACTTAGGCAAGGTGATCCTTTATCACCCTTGTTATTCGTCCTAGCTATGGAAGGATTCAGCAGATGTCTTGAGGTAGCGTATGATAGCAAGCTCATTAGAAGCTATCCTATCAATAGGACCAAGGCTCTTAGCCACCTTCTATTTGTGGATGATGCTCTTATTTTCTCTGAGGGGCACTTGTGTAGTCTTACAAATCTCAAAAATATTTTGCATGAGTTTGGTTATGTCTCTGGTATGAAGTGCAATCCTAATAAAATTCATATATATTTGTTTTCTTCTTGCCGCAATAAGGATGCCTTGATCAATTGCTTGGGTATTCAGCAAGTACATGGCCCATGAAGTATCTCAGGTTTCCTATGGCTGGTGGAAATCTTAGGAGGTGCCACTTTCATGAATGCTTGGATAAGCTAAGAGGCATGATACATAGATGGTTGGGTTCTAAAATCTCTATGGCTGGTTGTCTTGTTCTTATTAAGCACTATGCCATGGGTTTGATTAGCTACTGGTTACGTATGGGTGACATTCCTCTAGATGTGCTACATAGGATGGAGTTGCTACATTTTGATTTCTTATGGGGCAGTTCTGTGCATCCCTCTTGTTGGTCACGGTTGGCCTATCCGCTTTTCGAAGGTGGTGTTGGTTTAAAGAGACTTGATGAACTTGTAGATTACCATGGTTTGTGTCGTATTAAGAGGTTCACTCAAGTTCAAAGCATATGGAACTCATGGCTATCTTGTAGGTATAGTGATTCCTTGGTTACTTTTTGCAGGAGTGGCTCTACTTGCCATAGATGTATGGTAGCTCTTTGACCTTCTTTCTCAATGTGGGCGGACAGGGATCTTTGGGGAAACGCCAGGCAAAAATGCCCACCTGACAAGGATTATGAAAGTCTTCAGTTCTCTAAGCACTATCCTAGGTGGAGCCTCACTGCCTTTAGAGCTCTCACTAATGTCCTTCCTACATTGAAAAAGATTAGCTCCTGGTCAGGGGCTCATGTCCCAGCATGCTTATTGTGCGGCCAACACAATGGCTCGATAGCCCGTTTGTTCGAAGGTTGCAAGTTTTGGAGATATATTTGATGTCGATCTCAGCTTAAACTCAACATCAGATCCTCTTATCATCTATATGGTTGCCTAACTGACCTTGGCAAGAGGTCTAAACATTCCAAAATCATTGAACTTTGGGCCATTACTGGTGTTGTCCACTATTTGGGAGGAACGCAATAAATAGCTGCACAATGGTGGCGCTTCAGATTTTGTTGTCATCTTCAACCAACTAGCTCTAGAGATCAAGAGAATGTACTTTACTTTTAAATCATATCTTGATATTCCTCCTATTGTTGCTAGGAATTGGGATCTACTGTAACCAATTCTTAGGAGCGTGCAGTCACATGTGTGGGTGTGGCTTGTAATTTTGTCCCCTTCTCGAGGTTTTTGGAATATACTTACCCAATTTTCCAAAAAAAGTTATGCAAATGAGTTTTATAAGAATCAGATATGCAAATGTAAACTCCAATTAAGTTGAGATAGGACATAAATATATAGATAAAATTAAGCATAGGTCAAATCTCAACAAACTTTCCATTTTATTCTAAGTTGGAGATTTTAGAACCTGAACCATGTCTAGGGATCCTTTCTTCTGATATTCACATGAAAAGGAATAATATCCAAGATGTTGACAATAATGGCATGAGATGAAAGATATTTCATTTCTCTTTTTAACACTTTGAAAATCTATAACTTTAGTCTTAGGTACATACATAGTTCTAGTCTTGGAAGCATATGACTTTTTGGTTGTAGGAATATGTGACGATTTGTTCTTTGGTACATATCCTAAACCTCTCTTTCCTATTGTTTAGAAGCATTGTCGAAGATGTTATCAAGACTTGTATTTCCTTGCATTAATCTTGAAACTTGTTTTTGTAATTCAATTAATCTGGAAGTTTTTTTTGTTTTATCCAAATAAAATTGAGCAAGATTCAAAAGTAAAGTATCTCTTTCTTTTACCAGAACATCATAATCTGAGTATGTGCATAAGATAGGTTGATTTTGATAATCATTCAGTTTATCAAGTATATCAACCTTTTCTTGAGGGAAAATATTATTGTTGTTTTCAAAAAAAAGTAATTTATCCTTATAACTCTCAATATATTATTTTAATGCATTATTTGAAAGTTTTAAAGAGTCATTTTTAGAACTAAGATTATTTATATTAACATTAAGTCCTTGAATAGTTTTGGCAAGTTTTCTTTTTTGTTTCTTGCAATCAATATATTTGTCATGAAATTCTTCGAGACTACTGACTAATTCTTCTTTAGATATAATACTTATCTCAATAGTTTCTTCTTCATACACTATTACCATGACACATTCTACCTCCTCCTCTTCGTTGTTTCACTATCGTTGCTTGATTGATCCAATCCAACAAAGTAGGCTTTGTATTTCTTTTTGAATTAAGACTTCTTGCCTTTCTTGAGTTTTGGGCATTCATAAACCGAGTGGCCTTTCTTTCCACATCCTGATGTGCATCGTTGTACACGCAACAATCACTAGAAAAAATCCTAGAGTTTAACATTCTAACCCAGTTGTCAAATTGTTGCGAATAAGTCAACTTAGTATAGATAGGTATTGATCCAAGGGACGGCGGAAAAGAAAAGTTGAAATCCAAATCCGATCGCAAGTACAAGAATTAAATCCCTATTTGAGAGAGTTGTTAATACTAAGAACAAAAATAAACGTGCGGAAATAAAGTTTAACTAATCAAGAAATAAAGATCTGAGGTCTGAAATATCACCACCAAAACCACATTCTTATTTAACTAATCAAATTCTAAACTCCAAGGATCAAATCAGGACCTTGTGATTACATGTTCTTACGGACAAACTCACAAGGGTTGGACTTCCCGTGAACCCATTGGTCCCGGCGTTTATGGATCATTGCCCAACCGTCCAACATGCCACTATGCACGGTCATATCAAAAAGTATGTGAATTCAAACTGGTGTTCAAACCCAAGGCTCAGGTGGTCGCGTTACCAAGGATTATAATAAGAATAAGATAAAAAATACAAAAAGATCATAATCGCAATTAAGGGACTATTGTTTCGTTCTTACATAGATCCACAGTCTATCATGTCATAAGAATATATCAGATCATCTAAATAACCACACATAAATAGAGAGAAGATATTTGTTCGATGGAGGAATATAACTAATTATATTAAATAGAACCAGGCTAAGGGGCTACTCCCATACCTCAGAGATATTTACTCAAACATAACAAGACTAGAAGAAATACAAACTAAAATGAGATCCAACATTATACAAGATGTGGTCTATAACTAAATATTGGATGAAATAGAATGAAGAATGGAATACTTTTACAAGTGAAGAGTCCCTCTTTTATAGCGGGGGGAGGGGGTAGGCTGCCCTCAAAATAGGGGTAAAAAGAGAGGGAGATCAATTTTTGAATTTTTTGGATCTGGTCAAATCGAAAATTGATTGTCTTTAATTATCTTAACCATGTAACTCTCTTTAATGTAGATTTTGGAAGTAGAGATTTCGAGCATATTTCTCTCCCATGAAAATCACAAAATCCGTTCAAATAATAGGTTTTCTTTTAGGAAATTAAATTCCCTTTCCAATAAATACGTGTACACTCAATTTGTAGTTTGTAATCAAGAGTTATGTCATTTTTTATGACGGGTATATATGAATTTCAGGACTACTGCAATTATGTAATTTTCCTACAAAATCCAAAAAATATAATTAAAACTCCAATTAATAAGAAAAAACTAAAATAACACAATTAATTATGAAACTAAGAGAATAGATAACAAAATAATCCTAAAAAATATCAAAAATATGTAAATAAAAGGGATAAATATACATTTATCAAAATACTCTGGACTTGAATCCTTGTTTGTCCTCAAACAAATAAAATCACAAATTATTCCAATTTATACTAACAACATGTCTATCCTCACCCTTGTAACATCACTTTATTCCTTACCTCCAAATTTGGCCAAGCAACCCAATCTCCTAAAATCACAAAATACAAAATTTTATATTTCCTATTACAAACAAATATCATATCTTGTATCTAAATCAAGATTTTGTAGAAAAACATGCTTCATATTACTTTTGTTTTGACACTCATTTTTATTATTGTATTTTCTTATGTGAGTTGTTGCACAAGAATAAGATAAAATTAGGGGGTGTGAAAATAAAGAAGGAAGTGATGAAAAAAAAATTGAACCATCCTCTATTCGACTTGGGATTTAAATTTGTGGAGTTGTGGCTACATTGGTCACAATTTTTTTTCATGTGTAATTTTGGCATCTTTTGATGGTACGCCCCTTTGTGGGGTATGGAATTTTTATATGGGAAGCATGCCACCCCGGACTTGATTTTTGTCTGTGGTGATTCTTTGCTTCTCCTTTTTAGAAAGAAAATAAGGGGGAAACAAAAGGTGTCCTTGTGCTTATAACTTCACACATTTATTTTCTCCTTTTTTTGAAAGTATCATTACATCAGAAAAAATATTCATATCAATCACATTATATAAGAATTATATCAAGATAATCAATAGTTTAAAAATAGAGAAAATTTGTGTTTGGTTTTGATTGATTCCATACGACTTGCCAACTTTTCCAAGGAGTGAAGCTATTTTTGGGTCCTAGGTGACATGGTGGTTTCAGACATGGCAATTTGTAACAATTTTTTATAAAATATTTACTAAATTTAAAGGGGTAAAATGATAAACATATATCAATATTGGCCGACTAGATAAAGGCCATTTTGCAACAAAAGAAATAAAAACATGGTCGACTAGATAATGGCCAAGAATAAAGCAACTATATGCAAAACAAAAAAAGTAGAAATAATGCAAGAATAAATAAGATAAGGGGTGGAATAGAAACATACCACCCACCTCCACCTCAGACTTAGATTTTTTCTCGTACAGAGAAAAATTGAAACCCAAGATGGAGGGAAGAGAAGAGCGAAGATTTGCAGGTGGCCCAGGTAGCTCAAAAAACGTCCAACTGAAGGGGATGTGTATGAGGGTTGGGACCCTTATCTGAGGAGCTTCATAGTGTACCCTATGATAGGGTAATTGTGGAAGCTCAGTGGGGTGCTCATATTTTCTTTCACCTCGCATTCCCTCCAGTAGGATCGATAGATCTTCCATCGATAGAGAAGGAAGTGTTGAAGATGGGTGTGGATTGGGGGAGGTTGATGGGTACCCGACAAGTAATGCCAGTAGAGCATGATGAATTGAGTTAGGTGGAGGATCTGGTTCAAGTTTTCCACCATCATGATGACCTGCATATGGGAGAATTAATGCTAATACAAAAGATTTAAAATCATTTACAAAAGTGTTTTGTTTTTCCTTAAATTGAATGCCATCAACATTGGGTTTGGTAAGTTTCATTGTTGATATAACATATGTCTCTAATGCTTTTGTACAAGGGTTCCCCAAGTATTTAGGAGGGATGAGGATGTCTTCCTTGCAAACAACAGAAGGGGTGTGTGGGCTTCTTCCAATGGTGGTATATCCCCTTCTAGATCAATCGTGTGTGGGATGGAAATTGGCTGTGATGGCTTGGAAAGAATCATAAAGGGGATTAGATGGTCATTATCCAAAATAGACTCAAAAGAAGGGTATTGGTCTATGGTATCATTCAGATTTATGTTGAGGATGGGAGGAGTTGTTGGATCTTCATAATGGCTCTCCTGCTTTGACATTTCATATTCAAGTAATAGAGTCTCTAAAGGAAAGACAAGGATATCAACATCCTCATCACGCATAAAATATGGTTCCATGGTTTGTGCTATCTCTTCAGGATCCGACATATATGACACAAAATAAGGATCATCATCGTCGTCGTCATCAGGAAGAACCATCTTGGGTTGCTCAAGCTCTATATGAGGAGTTTGTGATTGATCATCTGTAAGGTAGCTAACATGGCTTGACTGGATTCAAGTTTTGCTTGTCCTTCTGCTGCCATCTTTTCTAGGGCCTTAAGTCTCTCTTCCAGTTCAAGATTAAATTGTGTTTCACCATAGGATTTATACACCCCAAAATTTTGGCCATCTTTGCCACACTCCCCATAGTGTCCTTGGCCATAGTACCCCTCATATTGTTTTGGGTGGCATTGCTCCTCATAATAATCTCCAGAAGATGGTGGATTGTAATTTCCATTGCATCCATCTTGGTAGGAAGATTCAATATTATAAGGTGTCATCAATTCATGAGGAAACATATTTGAACAATCTATATAAGAAGGCTTGGCTAGTTTTAAGTTTTGTTTCTCCTTCTACTGTTATCTTCTCTAGGGCCCTAAGTCTCTTTTCTTGTTGAGGATTACATTGGGTTTCATAAACATGTTCATAACCCCCAAGGTTTTTTTTGTTACACCCCACAAAATTTTGTTGATCATATCCCCCATTAAAATATGGATAGTAAGGTTCCCCATAATGGTTCTCAGAAAAATGTGGATTCACATTATACTCACCAGGATGAAAGGGCTCACAATTAAAAGGGGTGCTATCATAAGCATGGTGTAGAGTCGGACAGGAAAGAGATGCATGGTGGTAAAGACCACAATAACAACATTGTGGGGGATATTGGGATGCCCAATCCATTTGAAAAGAAGAAGTTCCTGAAAGATATGCCAATCAACAAATGAGAGAAGAAAGATATATAAAAACCTTCAATCTCCAATGTGACAAACCCCCATATTATGGAAGCCTACTATCTTTAAAGACGGCGACCATAGCCAAAATCAATGTCTAAAGAATAACGACCTCCGCTCAAACTAGTTGTCCTAGCAAGGTAGTGGCAACTAACTTTTGGAGCTTCCTTTTTTCTAATGTTTACAATAAACATCTCCGAAAGTGTATATCAACGCCATTTCAATGAGCCTACCTAAGCAAAGTCAACACTCCTCCTTTTGATACCCTAAGAAAATTTGTGCCTAGACATATGGGTTGTGTGCTTGAATCTTGTTAGGCAAACTAAAGTCAGAAAAGAAACACGTCCAAGAATTACAACATTGGTTCCTTTCTAACAAGTAGAAGCAACATTTGTGTCCTCTATATCTAAGCAAGAATTCAAAGAGAATTTAGCTCCAATGCTTATGACGGTTGAGGTCACTCTCCTCTCATAACAATCATGATAGCTCATATATCATCTTGTTCCGCTAGAACTAAGACCCCCCAATCTTTCATTTGTGTGTCTATTGTCCACCCTCCTCTCTCAATTTGGCTAACACTCCATATAATCTTTTATGTTATTCCTTCACCCAAGATCCCCTCAAATTGTCTTATAAGCTAGATAGATCTCTAAATAAACTCTCGTTACTACATCATCTATCATATCCCTCTCGATTATGTTCTTTCACCATCCACATACCATCATCCCTCACCAATCTCACATTTTTCTCATCAGTCGCCTCCCCTTGAACCCATAGAGTTGAGTATGGAAGTCTCTTATCCACCATTCTTCCTAATATTTTAGATCTCATTATCTATTTTTAGACCATGCAATGCACCCACCTACTTGTTACAACAGTGAGACGATGCTCACGGTAGGCAAGGGAAATGCCTAAGGACATGCTCTGGTTACACCCGCCGAAAGACTAAGTTTCACAACCAACAAAAAGAACAAGCATCGCCTGATTGGAGGCCCTTGTTGTGCACCATGTTACAGCATTTAATATTTTAAAATTTCAACTTACAACTGAAACCTATGCAAAGTGGCATTAGTACATGTACATTTTTAACCCCCGTTACAATTCGCCATAACAGCAAAGCAAACTGTATACAAGGTCTCTTCTTATCTATAGTTATTTACACCTACAGCAGTGTTCGTCCATAACTTGTAGATATAAGAGAATGCCAGCTACAAACACTTCTTTAAGCATCATACTTCACACACGATTCAATTCATTTCCAGGTGCAAGCAAGAGCCGTTAGTTTGATTGAACCATTGTTACAGAAGTAACTCTCGCATCTTGACTGGCCTTTTGACGGCATTTGTGTATCCCTAAGACGATGCAAATAAATTAGATTATTAAGGAAATAAATGAATCGTATTCCACATAGGCAAATATTTCCAGTGTTCAAACCTCATTATATCTGAACAGAAAAGGTCGTTGGTCTCTTTCCATTGTTGCTGACGTATGAAAAGCACCTGTGTTTTGTGCAATTTTGCTTCTTTTCTTGAACCTTCAAATGAAATTGGATATGGTAATCATTATCTCTGATGTTTGGATTTGCTAACTGATGAAACAAAACATGACTAGAAACCGGGAAATATAAACTGGGTTCCATAAATTTGTGACGTGTGACTGAAATAGTTTAGGATTTACCTATCAAAGAAATTGGAAGGATTAGAAGGGCTCTTCGTGATCTCTGATGCCTTTAGCTTCACTGCAGAAGCGGAGTTTCCATTCAGGGTTGGAGACGAATTAGTTTTGAATGGTCTTAAGTTCCTTTCGGTAGGATCTCTCCCCTTATTCATCGAATAGGACATTGACTTGGCACTGCCATCTTTAATGGATGTGTTCTGAATCTCTTTAATGCTGTCACCGTTTATATTCGATAGCCTGCTATTTCCTTCGCTCTTTATTTTATACATTTCAACCTGCAATAGAATCAAACAATTTTAGTTGGAATAATGCATCTCTGATCCCTGAACAATTTGAGTTTGTGCAGTAGATAATATCCCGGCACAAGTCTACATGTCTGGATATACTAACAAATGCCAAAACATTGATGCAGCACAAACATGCCAAGATCTTTGAATGCAGGTCATAAGACGTGTTGAAATATCTTATGTGCATAGATATTTTGTATAACTGTAACCGAGTCATACGCTCCCGTACCCATACCCGCACTACTAGCGCTGCCACTATGTATACTTCTGTTACTGATCCGATACAATCGGATAGAGTTGTTATATAAAAAGCTTATATAAGAGAGAACCAGCACACTGAGATAAGTGTGGGTTTTAGATCTCCAATACTCTCGTTCATCTATCCTTATTTTTCTATATGGTATCAGAGCCTTACTCTTAAACCTAGAGAAGCTCAGAGAATCATGTCGTCAACAACAGGAAGCTCCAGTAGTTCCAGCTCCGGTATGATGACCTCAACTGGCCTCCTACCTACACCCACCTTTGGCCATCTCATCACTCTCAAACTCACTGAAGACAATTATCTGTTGTGGAAGGCCCAATTCCTTCCCTAACTCCGAGGTCAGCACCTGCTCGGTTATGTTGACGGCTCTACCCCATGCCTACCTAAGACAGTTACTGAAGCTGCAGAAGGTGGTGCAGCCCAAGTCAACAATCCCAAATATCTCAAGTGGATTCAGCACAACCAGATCGTGCTAGGCGCGCTCCTGGCCTCTCTCTCAGAAGGTGTTCTTGGGCAAGTATTATCCTGCATCACAGCACATCAGGTGTGGGAGGCAGTGGAGCGGATGTTCTCGTCGGGATCAAGGGCTCGAATCATGCAAATCTGTGTGCAACTGGCTAACATCAAGAAAAATGATATGCCAATTGCATAGTACTACAACAAAGTGAAGAAGTTGGTTGATACAATGGCTTCCATCAGACACAAGCTGGAAGACAACGAGGTAATTTCTTACAAGCTAGCTGGATTAGGATCTGAATATGATCCACTGGCAACAACTATCACCATGTGTCTTGGAGCCGGTGACTCTCACGGATCTCTATGCCCATATGCAGAATTTTGAGATGCGACAGGAGCAGCAGATTGGAGAGCTGCAGATCAACGAACCGTACGCAAACAAAACAGTTCGCACTACTGGCCATGGAGGAGGCAGTTTGTCGTTACACGGCAAAGGAGGGTGTGGAGGTGTTGGTCGAGGCAAAGCAGCACAATTCAGTAGATGACTCAGTTCTTCGACTGCACAACCCACATGCCAGGTATGTAGCAAATTTGGGCACAGTGCTCTTAGATGCTATTTTCGATTCGATAACACCTACAAAGCTGACGAGCACGCAGCAAAATCTGATGCAGACTCCATCCTATCAGCTGGACACGAACTGGTATGCTGATTCGGGGGCAACTGATCATATGACCAGTGAACTTGATCATGTATGCTGATTCGGGGGCAACGGATCATATGACCAGTGAACTTGATCATCTTTCAGTTTTTGATAAGTATCAAGGCAAAGAACAAGTTCATGTAGCAAGTGGTGCAGGTTTGTCTATTACTCATACCGATCACTCAACTATTCGTACTCATTCACGCAATCTTACCCTTCGTAATATTTTACATGTTCCAAAATCAGCAAAGAACTGGATTTATGTTCATTGTTTTGTTGTTGATAACAAAGTGTTTCTAGAATTTCATCCATTTTGTTTCCTTGTTAAGGATCAGGTCACGAAGAATCTTGAAGGCAAGTGTACAGGTGGGCTGTACCCCGTGCCTCCTGGTCTAAACTACTCAAACAAACACATCTTGTCCAGCATCAAGCAATCTCAAGACCTGTGGCGTCGTAGGCTTGGCGATCCATCCTCTTCCATTGTTCAACATGTTGTTCGGGAAAATAATCTTCCTTCTGTTGCTTCAAATAACAATGACATCACAATTTGTAATGATTGTCAACAAGCAAAGTGTCACCGGCTTCCTTATTTTGTATCTTAAGAGTGTTTCTTCGAAACATTTGCAACTTGTATTTGGGGACTTGTTGTAACCACTGTCTAAGGGTACAAGTACTATGTTAGTTTCATAGATGATTTCAGCAAATTCACTTGGATTTATCCGTTAAAATATAAATCTGATGTTCTTCCTACATTTCTCTGTTTCCAACGACATGTTGAACGCTTATTGAATACCAAGCTCATTTCTTTCCAATCGGATTGAGGTGGAGAATATCACAAATTGAATAAATATTTTCATGATTGTGGTATCAAACATCTTGTGTCGTGTCCTCATACACACCAGCAAAATGGCACTGCAGAACGAAAACATCGCCATATAATTGAAGTTGGCTTGTCTCTGCTTGCTCAATCTTCGGTTCCTCTAAAATTCTGGGATGATGCTTTCATCACAGCATGTTTCCTTATCAACAGAACACCTAGCCGTGTCATTGGGTTCTCTACACCTCTTGAACGTCTCTTAGGAACCAAACCTGATTACAGAATGCTTAGAGTTTTGGGGTGTGTATGCTGGCCAAATTTACGACCATACAATGCTCACAAGCTTCAATATCGCTCTCTCCCATGTGTATTCCTAAGCTACAGTCCTATGCACAAGGGATACAAATGTCTCCATCGACCCTCTAGACGTGTTTACATCTCACGCGATGTTATCTTTGACAAAAATGTTTTTCCCTTTGCTCATGACAGTAGTAATCGATCCTATCAACCTGCCACCCCTCTTAGGACACTGCTATCCTTTTACCCGCACTCAACTCTTCCTCAACTGAAAGTGATCCGACAAGCAACAGGAACTGAACCAATACTACTAGATCTTCTTCTATTCCTCCCATAGCTAACATGGATGCAGGTAATGTGTTGCCAAAAGCTGCTCCTCAAACTCATCACGTCGTAGATGCACAATTGTCAGTTGAGTCACCACCGACTGCAACAGTTTCAGGAGGGCACTCAATGCCTACGCGTGTACGCGACAATGTCCAGAAGCCGAAGACATTCACTGATGGTACGGTAAGGTACAATCCACAAAGTTGCAATGCATTGATCGTTGTGGGCACCAACACACATGAACCAGTTAGTCATGTTGAAGCTCTCAAGCACAAACAATGGCGACAAGCTATGCAAGAACAGTACACAGCACTGCTCCAAAATGAGACCTGGCAACTTGTTCATCTTTCACCTGGTGTGAATCTCATTGATAGCAAATGGGTGTACAAGCTTAAACGCAAGAAAGATGGAAGCATTGAACGCTATAAAGCTCAATTAGTCGCAAAGGGCTTCAAGCAACATTTTGGCATTGATTATGAGGACACCTTTAGTTTGGTAGTCAAGCCAGCAACTGTGAGACTTATTCAAGCCCTTGTTGTGTCTCGTGGCTGGAATTTATGGCAGTTGGATGTTCAGAATGTGTTTCTTCATGGAGTACTTGAAGAGGACGTCTACATGCGACAGCCACCTGGCTTTGAAGATCCCAAATATCCACACAAGATTTGTAAGTTGAAGAAGGCGATATACGGTCTGAAACAGGCTCCACGCACCTGCTACTCCCGCCTCAGTCACAAGCTCATTGATCAACTTCGACGTCCAGGGCAGATACTTCTCTTTTCATTTTTAATTCAGGAAGTATCACTATTTACATGCTGATATATGTTGATGATATCATTATGGCAATCTCTTCCAATCAAGCCACAAATCATCTCCTTGATCAACTTCGACGTCACTTCGCCATCAAGGATTTAGGGGAGTTGCACTATTTCCTTGGAATCGAAGTGTGCAAGAACACTGACGGTGTCACGCTATCCCAATCCAAATACATGGGTGACATTGAAACGGGCAAACATACAGCTTACAATCCCATTTCCACTCCAATGAGTGCATTCGATAAACAATCCAAATAAATTGGACAGCCATTGTCACTTATTGATGCTACAAAATATCAAAGTATTGAGGGGGCATTGCAATATGTTACCACTTATGAATCCTACAACAGCTGCTAGGCTAGCCCTAGTGACCGTCAGGTAGATAAGCTTGCCTACCAGTCTTCGGAACTGGTGACGATCATCATAAGGAGGAGATTTGTCATCGTCCCAATCCATATTAGGATCTAGAGGAGTGTTGGCTAGCTTGCAGCCCAGCATGTCGGTTTCCTGCAACAGATCCAGAACATATTTTCTTTGTGAAAGACAGATTCCTGCAGATGATCTGGCAACCTCAATGTCTAAAAAATATCGCAGTTTGCCAAGGTCCTTGGTGATGAAGTGTTGTGCTAAATAATTCTTGGTTCAGTTTGTTGCCTGTATACCCGCATTATCACTGCCAGATAAGACAATTTCATCCACATACACAATAAGAATAACAAGTCCTACTGCTGACTTACGAATAAAACAGAATGATCAGATTGTGATCGCCAAAAGCCAAAAGAAATTAAGATCTAACTGAGTTTATCAAACCACGCACGCGGGCTCTGCTTAAGACCATACATAGCCTTTCTGAGTTTACATATTTTGAAGGCAGACTCCCCCTGAGCAACAAATCACGGAGGTTGCTCCATGTAGACTTCCTCCTGAAGATCTCCATATAGAAAGGCATTTTTTACATTAAGTTGAAACAGAGGCCAGTCTTTATTCACAGCAATAGATATCAGAATGCGAACAGAATTTAAGCGTGCAACTGGAGAGAAAGTCTCAAAGTAGTCAGCATCATGTCTGTGTAACCTTTTGCAACTAATCTGGCTTTTAGGCGTTTAATAGTGTCATCCTGTTGATATTTAATAGTAAATATCCAACGACAGCCCATGGTGTGGCAAGAAGAGGGACGATCGACCAGATCCCAGGTCTAACAAATGCAGAGCGCATGCATTTCTTGCTCCATAGCATGTTTCCAGGCAGGAATGCAAAGGGCTTCTTCCGCTGATTTAGGTCACATATTGTGTTATAGATACATTGTGTTACTGTGTTATTTACTTGTGTTGCTTTGTTATTCCTGTAATATTAGTCCCATATTGCTCGCTTGTACTTATGTCTCTACTCTCAGTTGCTATATTAGAGACTACCATGTAACATGTTTTACTTACTGAATAAACAATTCCCTTTCTCTCTAGATGGTATCGAGAGTAGGTCCATTTTTCCCACCCACCCACCTAACATGACGTAAGCCGTCAAAACCACCCCCCCGACCGGTCGTTGCCCCCTCCCCCCCTCGTCGGCGCCCCCCCCCACACCCCCTCCTCTCCCTCCCCGTCGTCGCCGCCCTCCTCTCCCTCACTTCCTTCTCACCCGCCGCCGCCCACCTCCCTCCCTTCTTCCCCTACAGCCACCTCCTCTTCGGTCCATCCTCTTCCCTTCCCTACTCTGGTTGCCACTGGTCTCTCCTCTCTCTCTACGTTCGGGTGATCTTTGTATCCACGTTCGGACATCCACTGGCCATCTAAGTTGAGAGTCTCTCATCTCACCGCCTTCTCTGCCTACGCCTCATGAAGGAACATTAGTGTTAACATATATTCCTGTTTTATGTATTCTGTTATTTGTTTTGTTATTTTCATATTATATGTGGACCTCTCTGTAATTGTTTCAGTAATATATATATGAGGGTGCACACACTGTGCAACCCTACGCTTCCCAAAACTGCTTTGTCTTTTACATGGTACCAGAGCAGTAAGATCCAGCTGCCACCCTCCCACCCCTCTTTCTTCTCTGGTCGCCCCCCCCCCGCCGCGCCGCCGCCGGGCAGCAGCGCCACCGCCGGCGGCTGCGCTGTAGCCGCAGGTCGGCAGGGCCGCCGGGCTAGCCGCCAGGGCCGGGCGCCCAAACCGCCGCAGGGGCCGGTGCGCCTCCGCGGTTGATTGCCGCCGGAACGTTGGCTCCGTGAAGATCTGCAACTGTCCGGTGGCTTGAAGTTGGTGTGACGTAGACCACTCTTTCGGACCTTTGCCTGCCTGCCCGTGTAGGCCGTCGTGCCACCGGGTTCTGTACTGCGCTTCGGCGTAGACCATATGTGAGAGGTTCTTCTACGAAGATCTGTGCCTGCTTTGCCTGTCTGACGGCGTAGACCGTCTCCTACCTGATCGTGCCTGTCTGCTTCTGTGCCTACTGCTCACATGACGTCCTCGAGTGATGACTTCCGCCGTCAAGTTACGACTGTGAAGCTTGACGGGCGCAACTATCCACACTGGGTATGCTCCATGATGATCTATGCCAAATCCCAGGGAAAGTATTCACATCTGACCCGTGCCGGTCCGGCAGCACCCGCAGAGGACGCTGGCTCTAAAGATGTGAAGGCGTATGAAGACTGGGTTCGTGACGACTCGACTGTGATGACATGGATTCTCAACAGCAGCATTGAGAAAATTAGCGTCACACTTCTTCACTTGCCTACGGCGAAGCAGATGTGGGATCAACTCGCTGGTACATACTCGCATAGTCAGAATCCCAAGAAAGTGTTTGACATCACCAAGCAGCTGGGTCGTCTACAATTTACGGGGACGGACATTGCGGATTACTTTTCTAACTTTTTACTGGATTGTGGGGTGAACTGGAATCCTATCACCCTCTATCCACGGACCTGGCTACCATGCAGCGTCAGCACCAGGAGATGCAGTTAGTCCAGTTTCTTTGTGGACTGCCCGAGTCCTATGCTGGAGTTGTGGACCAGATCTTAGCCAGTGACCCTCTGCCGTCACTACAGAGTGCCTACAAGCGTCTTCAGCGTTTGCCTTCGTCTTCATCGTCTCTGGCTAATGATGTTGGGGAATCTTCTGCCCTTGCTGCAGAGTCTGGTCGTGGTCGTAGTCGTGGCCGTGGTCGCTCTACTGACAGTCGTCCTCCCCTGGGTGGAGGACGAGGACGGGCTACTTCTGGTCGTGGAGCCTCTTCTACTGCCCCTACTACTGGTGCGCGTCCTCAGTCAGGACAGCGCCTTTGTACCTTCTGTGGCAGGTCCAACCATATTGAAGAAAAATGTTGGGAAAAATATGGTAAGCCGGCATGGGCTAATGCGGCTACTGACTCTACTACTACTGCATCAGAAGGAACGACTCAGCCTACTGACTCTGCCTCCTCGGGTGCGACTACGGACTACATCTGTGCTGAGGTGGAGAGACTACTTCTTGAGCGTGCTAGCTCGTCGTCTACAGCTTCGACTAGTAGAGCTCATGTTGCAGCTTATTCTGGTTATGACACTGCCTTCCTGAGCTCTTCTTCTACTCCTGGTAATACTAAGTGGGTCATCGACTCCGGTGCCTCTTCACATATTTCTGGAAATCGATCTCTGTTTAACAAATTATATAAACCTGCTCGCCCCTCATCTGTTATGCTGGCTGATGGTTCCAAGTCTGCGGTATCTGGAGTAGGGGATATTGCTTCTGAATTTCTGCTGAAATCTGCCTTATATGTGCCTAGATTTCCTTTGAATCTATTATCTGTCAGCAAGATATTGAGAAGTCTACAGTGTAGTCTGACTTTTATTCCTGGTTCATGTGTTTTTCAGGACCTTCGCACGAGGATGAAGATTGGTGGGGGGTATGAAGGTGCTGATGGACTATTCTACCAGGATCATTTGCCAAAAGCAGCTAAAGTGACTGTGACTCCTGCATTATCTACCTCGGTTTCTGCATTACAGTGGCACTACCGGCTGGGACATCCATCATCTGAAAAGCTTCGACATTTAGTTTCTGATCTTGGCATTTGTAGTTTTCAGTGTGAGTCATGTCAACTTGGAAAGCAGACTAGAGCTGTTTATCCTAGACGAAGTCATATTAGCAGTAAAAACATGTTTGATCTAGTGCATTCTGATGTATGGGGCCCTTGTCATGTGCCGAGTCTATCTGGTCATAAGTATTTTATTTTGTTTATTGATGATTTTTCAAGGACTACTTGGTTGTTTATGATGAAAAGTAGGTCTGAAGTTTTGTCTATTATCAAGTTCTTTTTTGCTGAAGTAAAAACACAATATGGTGTACCTGTAAAAAAATTTCGTACTGACAATGCGTTGGAATTTGTTAAAAAAGATGTGGATGTTTTTTGTAAATCTGTTGGTACGATACATCAGACTTCCTGTGCTTATACACCTCAGCAAAATGGTGTGGCTGAGCGTAAAAATAGACATGTGTTAGAGGTGGCTAGGACTATTATGATGCATACACATGTTCCTCGCTCTTTTTGGCCTGAGGCTATATTGACTGCTTGTTTTCTGATAAATAGAATGCCATCATCTGTGATTGGAAACAAAATACCTATTCAAGTTCTTCAACCAGATATTCAGTTATTTGTTGTGCCTCCTCGGATTTTTGGATGTACTTGCTTTGTAAGGTTACTTGGACCTGCTTCTGATAAACTGTCTCCTCGTGCTGAGAAATGCATTTTTTTGGGATATTCTCGTACCCAGAAGGGATGCAGATGTTATAGTCCTACTGCAAGAAAATGGTATACTAGCAGTGATGTCGTTTTTTTTTAGGATACCCCTTACTATTCTACTCGCGGTGACAGTTTACAGTCTGATCTTATTGCCTCCCCTCTACCTGTTACTACTGATTGTGTGCCTAATGTTACTGATAATGTCACTACTGAGGCTGCTAAACCTCCTATTATAGTTTATCAACGCAGGAACAGAGCACCTTCTACTCTAGAAACCCCCCATGAAAGCCAATCTTCACCTCCAGAAGGTTCTACTACACCTGAGGTACATTCTGATCTTGATATACCCATTGCTCTTAGAAAGGGTACTCGTTCCTGCACATCCCACAGTATTGCTCAGTTTGTTTCTACTGATCATCTGAATGTTCATTCTAGCAACTTTGTTTATGCTTTATCTGATGTCGTTGTTCCAAAGAATATCCAGGATGCTCTACAGAGTCCTGGATGGATGTCTGCTATGAAAGAGGAAATGTTGGCTCTTGCTGAAAGAGATACTTGGGAGTTGGTGGATCCACCTCCTCAGTGTAAACCTGTAGGCTGCAGATGGGTATATGTTGTGAAATATCAACCTGACGGCACTGTTGAAAGACTGAAGGCACGGTTAGTTGCTAAAGGCTACACACAAACTTATGGTATTGACTATTTTGAGACATTCTCTCATGTTGCTCGTCTTAATTCTGTCAGAATTCTTCTTTCTATTGCTGTTAATCTTGACTGGCCACTGTTGCAACTAGATGTGAAAAATGTCTTCTTGTATGGTGATTTACAAGAAGAAGTCTATATGGAGCAACCTCCTGGGTTCGTTGCTCAGGGGGAGTCTCACAAAGTTTGCAGGTTAAAGAAGTCTATTTATGGGCTCAAGCAGAGTCCCCGTGCTTGGTTTGATAAATTGAGCAAAATTATGATTGACTTTGGGTTTCTAAGATCTCAGGTGGATCATTCTGTTTTCAACAAGAAGACTTCAACTGGTATTATTATTCTGATTGTCTATGTTGATGATATTATCATATCTGGCAGTGATTCTCTTGGTATTCAGGCTACTAAATCTCATCTAGGCAAGCATTTTGCTACCAAAGATTTGGGCAAACTTAGATATTTTCTGGGCATAGAAGTCTCTAGAAACTCTAATGCTCTTGTGTTGTCTCAGAGAAAATATGTCCTAGACATACTGCAGGAGACTGGTATGATGGGAGCGAGACCTGCTGATATTCCTCTAGATCCTAATGTAAATTGGGATGATGACTCTTCTCCTCTCTTTGCTGATCATAAAAAGTACAGGAGGCCGATTGGTAAGCTCATTTATTTAACTGTCACTAGAGCTGATATTTCTACTGCAGTGGGCCTTCTTAGTAGGTACCTTGATAAACCCAGACAGTGTCACTGGGATGCTCTTTGTCAGATTCTACGATATTTGAAGTCTCCTGGCAAGGGACTTCACTACAGGAAGAATGGACACTGTTCTCTTGAAGGGTACTCTGATTCTGATTATGCAGGCAGCAGAGTTGACAGAAAATCTACTTCTGGGTATTGTACGTATGTTGGAGGTAATCTTGTTACCTGGAGGAGTAAAAAACAAAATGTTGTGGCCAGGTCCAGTGCTGAAGCTGAATATAGGGTCATGGCCCATACTGCCTGTGAATTGTTGTGGGCGCGCTCTCTGTTAAAAGAGTTCGGGATTGATTCTTCTTCTGCTATACCTATGCACTGTGACAATAAAGCTGCTATCTTCATTGCTAATAATCCAATTTATCATGAGCACACTAAACACATTGAAGTAGATTGTCATTTTATTCGGGAATCCATTCTTACTGGCAAGATTTGCACTCCCTTCACATGTTCTGAAGACCAAGTTGCTGATATCTTCACCAAGTTGCTGGCGAAGAAGCAATTCTGCACACTGACGGACAAGTTGGGCATGATTGATATCTATGCTCCAACTTGAGGGGGAGTGTTAACATATATTCCTGTTTTATGTATTCTGTTATTTGTTTTGTTATTTTCATATTATGTGGACCTCTCTGTAATTGTTTCAGTAATATATATATGAGGGTGCACACACTGTGCAACCCTACGCTTCCCAAAACTGCTTTGTCTTTCACAATTAGCTTTTCCTCATGACAATGTAGGTTTCTCTATATGCATACACTGCCCTATACGGGTTCTCTGATCTGACTTGTCAGATCCCTGCTGCTGCTATCTGCACCGTCGTAGGTCTCTAGTTTATTCTGCTGCTGCGCCGACTACTGCCTATGCTATGGCCTTATTTGAGCCTCCTCGCTCTCTGTGTCACCACGGTGAAACTTGATGGCGGCTCCAATTATCATCTGTGATCGGCGTCATTTGTTTTGTATGTCAAAGCACAAGGCCGGTATCACCATCTTATTGTTGAGCCTCCTGTTGTTCCTACTGCTGATGTGGATGACAACCAAGCAAAGCTATGCACAATGGTCCAACGATGACTCTGGAGTTATGTCGTGGATCCTCAACAGTATCGAACCCAGGATTAGCCAATCTCTTCTCTGCCTTCATGATGCTAAGGCTATGTGGGATCAACTGTCCCATGTCTACTCTCATCAGGAGAATTCCAAGCGAGTTTTTTAAATTTTCAAAAACTTGGCCACAAAGGAGTTCTCCCCTGACACTTCTATAGACGACTTCTACAATCAATGCTCAGCTCTGTGGAACGAGTTTGAACTCTACCACCCCTTGATGGCAGACATCAAAGTTGCTCAGAAAAGCACAACGAACTACAACTTGTTCAGTTTTTGGCTGCTCTTCCTGCATCCTTCTCTGGTGTGGTCGATCAGATTCTCTCTAGTGATCCACTGCCTACCCTCAGAGATGTCCTCAAAAGAGTCCAACGACTACCGTCCATGACTCCTGCTCCTGCTGTTGAGCACCCTGCGCTCATTGCTCGCTCTGCTGATTCTGGCCGTGGCCATGGTCGCGGTCGTGGCCGTGGAGGTTGACCTCCTCCCTCAGGTGGTCGTGGTTCATCTACTCCTGGACGTGGTACTCCTCCCAGGCCTCGCTACTGCAACTGGTGTGGTCGGGACAATCATACTGAATCAATGTTGGATTAAGCATGGCAAGCCCGCTTGGGCTAACCAGGCTTCTACAGAACCTACTGCTGACACTACCCTGACACACCTTTTGCTCCTGCAAACGCGGATTGGTTTCGTTCTAAATTCGAGAAGATGTTCCAGGAGCGTATCACACAGCTGCCATCCTCCTCTACAGCAGGACCCTCTGCTATGCTCACATCTCCATCTTCTGGTAAGAAAAAATGGTGCATTAATTCGGGTGCATCCACTCATATGGTTGGTGATATTCGTCTATTTTCTACTCTTAATAAAACTGCAATTATCCCGACTGTTACTGTTGCAAATGGTTCCAAAACTACAGTTCATGGCACTGGCACAATTCCCCTTTCACCAAAACTACAACTAAATTCTATTTTATATATCCCACAGTTTCCTGTTAATCTTTTGTCTGTAAGTAAGATGATAAAACAACTCAAGTGCTCTATTAAATTTGATCCTTCTGGCTGTGTTTTGAAGGATCTCCGCACGAAGACGAGGATTGGTTCGGGCCATGAAGGACCAGACGGGCTGTATTATCTGGATGGATCTCCTGCTGCTTCTGCTCTGCTATCTACTTCAGTGAATGTACTATAGTGGTATTTTCGATCGGGTCACCCATTAGCTGCCAAAATAAAACATTTATTTCCTGCTTTATCTGAGAACGATTTACCTGTGAAACTTGTGTTTTGGGCAAACAAACTCAGTATGTTTTTCCTGCTAAAAGAGTTATTGCTTCTAAAGAAATTTTTGTCATTGTTCATGCTTACATTTGGGGACCTTGCTCTGTATCGAGTCACTCGGGTGTGAAATATTTTATGACTTTTATTGATGACTATTCTCGCACCACATGGTTGTTTTTGCTTAAGGGTCAGGATACTGTGCTGGAAACTATTCGTACTTTCTTTGCTGAAATTCACACCCAATTTAACAGACCTATTAAAAAATTTCGTACTGATAATGCACTTGAGTTCATGCAAGAATCTGTTACCTCCTTCTGTGCCGCTCGTGGAACCATCCATCAGACCACTTGCCCTTACACTCCTCAACAAGTCAAAATGGCGTCGCTGAAAGAAAAAACTGCCACTTACTCGAGGTTGCTCGCACTCTTCTCATACACTACAAAGTACCCCATCACTTCTGGCCTGAAGCTGTCTCAACGGCTTGCTATCTTATAAATCGCATGCCTTCCTTTGTTGTGCAAAATCAGGTTCCTTACGCCATTTTGTTTCCTGATAAACCCTTATTCTCTCTTCCTCCTCACATTTTTGGGAGTACTTGCTTTGTGAAAAATCTTCGTCCTGGACTCACCAAACTTGATACTCGCTCGATCAAGTGTGTTTTTCTGGGGTATTCGCGTACACAAAAAGGCTATCGTTGCTTTGATCCTATTCAAAAACAGTGGTTTGTTAGTGCGGATGCGACGTTCTTTGAGCATATGCCTTACTATTCTACTGATGGAGCAAAATTGTCTGCTGATATTATGGCTACCACACCTTTACCGACTATTGTTGAGGACTTACCGCCTCCTGATGTGCCTAAGAAACGCCCATTGCAAGTCTATCAGTGCAGGTCAAAGAGACACACTACTTCTGAGGCCCCAATCGAACCAACTCCTTCGTCTGCGGATGATCCACCACCCAATGAGGTATTTTCTGACATGGACCTTCCTATCAGTTTACGGAAAGGTGTTCGTTCATGTACTCAACATCCTATCAGTAATTTTTGTTCCTCTGACAATCTCTATGGTAGTTTTGCATGCTTCACTTCTGTTTTGTCTGCTATGACTATACCTAAATCATCGGAAGAAGCCCTTCGCATTCCTGCCTGAAAACATGCTATGGAGCAAGAAATGCATGCGCTCTGCGATCGTCAGACCTGGGATCTGGTCGATCGTCCCTCTTCTTGCCATACCGAGGGTTGTCGTTGGATATTTACTATTAAATATAAACCGGATGGCACTATTGAACGCCTGAAAGCCAGATTAGTTGCAAAAGGCTACACACAGACATATGGTGTTGACTACTTTGAGACTTTTTCTCCAGTTGCATGCTTAAATTCTGTTCGCATCCTGATATCTATTGTTGTGAATAAAGACTGGCCTCTGTTTCAACTTGATGTCAAAAACGCCTTTCGATATGGAGATCTTCAGGAGGAAGTCTACATGGAGCAACCTTTGAGATTTGTTGCTCAGGGGGAGTCTGCCTTCAAAATATGTAAACTCAGAAAGACCATCTATGGTCTTAAGCAGAGCCTGCGTGTGTGGTTTGATAAACTCAGTCAGATCTTAATTTCTTTTGGCTTTCGGCGATCACAATCTGATCATTCTATTTTTATTCGTAAGTCAGCAGCAGGACTTGTTATTCTTATTGTGTATGTGGATGACATTGTCTTATCTGGCAGTGATAATGCGGGTATACATGCAACCAAGAATTATTTAGCACAACACTTCATCACCAAGGACCTTGGCAAATTGCGATATTTTTTAGGCATTGAGGTTGCCAGATCATCTGCAGGAATCTGTCTTTCACAAAGAAAATATGTTCTGCATCTGTTGCAGGAAACCGGCATGTTGGGCTACAAGCCAGCCAACACTCCTCTAGATCTTAATATGGATTGGGACAATGACAAATCTCCTCCTTATGATGATCGTCACCAGTTCCGGAGACTGGTAGGCAAGCTTATCTACCTGACGGTCACTAGGGCTGACCTAGCAGCTGTTGTAGGATTCATAAGTCGGTATCTTAATAAACCCTGACAGTGCCATTGGGATGCTATCTGTCACATCTTACAATATCTTAAAAGCTCGCCAGGGAAAGGTCTTCTGTATAAAAAGTATGGCCATTGCAATTTATCTGGATTCTCAGATTCTGACTATGCAGGAAGTCGATCTGATCGAAAGTCCACTTCTGGATATTGTACTTTTGTGGGAGGAAATCTAGTCACCTGGCGAAGCAAAAAGCAGACTGTGGTTGCTAGATCCAGTGCTGAGGCAGAATACAGAGCCATGGCTCATACTGCATGTGAGCTTTTGTGGGTCCGTGGCCTTCTACATGAGTTTGATATTGCTTATTCTAGCCCCATTCCTATGTTCTGTGACAACAAAGCTTCGATTTTTATTGCGAGCAACCCCACTTTTCATGAACGCACAAAGCATATTGAGGTTGATTGCCATTTTGTTCGGGAGAAAGTTCTATCTGAACATATATGCACTCCATATATCAGCACTGACAAGCAGCTTGCGGACATCTTCACCAAAATTTTGCCTAAAGCTCGGTTTCAGACTCTGATTGACAAACTGGGCTTGTTTGACATCTACGCTCCAGCTTGAGGGGGAGTATAGATATGTTGTGTTACTGTGTTATTTACTTGTTGTTTACTTGTGTTGCTTTGTTATTCCTGTAATATTAGTCTCATATTGCTCACTTGTACTTATGTCTCTACTCTCAGTTGCTATATTAGAGACTACCCTGTAACCTGTTTTACTTACTGAATAAACAATTCCCTTTCTCTCTAAAACCATTACTCGACCCGACATCTCCTTTGTTGTTAGCAAAGTATGCTAGTTTATGCAGTCACCAACAAATGAACAATGGTCAGTTGTAAAGAGGATTTTGCGATACCTCAAATATTCTTCTCAAGCTATACTTTCATTCAACTAGTCCAGCTCACTTTGTCGCAGTGCATTTTCTGATGCCGATTGGGCAGGGTGCTCCGATGATCGAAGATCCATTGGCAGCTTTGGGAGTAACCTAGTGTCTTGAAGTAGCCGGAAATAAGTCACCGTGTCAAGATGTACAACTGAATCAGAATACAAAGCACTTGCTAATGCAACCTCGGAGTTAATCTGACTTCAATCCGTCCTAGGTGAATTGGGAGTATCTCACATGACAACCCCAATTATGTGGTGTGACAATCTAGGAGCAACATATCTCTCAGTGAATCCAGTCTTCCATGCTTGTACAAAGCACATAGAAGTGGACTTCCATTTTGTAAGTGAACGTGTTGCAAGGAAAATACTTGAGATAAGGTTCATCTCATCTAAAGACCAGATTGCAGACATATTTACTAAGCCCTTGGCTACTCCAACGTTCTCCAGACTTCGACACAATCTAAATCTGGTGTTACCAGCTCAGATTGAGGGAGGATTTTGAACTATCTTATGTGTATAGATATTTTGTATAACTGTAACTGAGTCATACGCTCCTGTAACCCATACCTGCACTACTAGCACTGCCACTATGTACACTTCTGTTACTGATTCAATACAATCGGATAGAGCTGTTGTATGAAAAGCTTATATAAGAGAGAACCAGCACACTGAGGTAAGTGTGGGTTTTAGATCTCCAATACTCTCGTTCATCTATCCTTATTTTTCTACAAGATTGCACTAATTTGATAGCTCGGATGGACCTTTACACAGCCAGATTTAAAAAAAACAGCTTGAAGGATATAGCCTGTGGTAAATAGTATTGTTGTTGCCACAATTGGCTGGATCTTGAGTGTTTCACTAGGACTGGATGTCATGGTTGTTCCCCATGATAGGGATGGCAACGGAGCAGATTTTACGCCAACCACTCCAACTCCACCCATACCGTTGGAACAAACTTTGAGCCAGGTGCTACTCCACTTCTATCATGGTATTTCTGCCCCCAATTGTCGGGTGACCATGGGAATCCGTCTCACCCATCTGCTGCAGCGCAAACCTGCCAAAACAGAATGCCCAGCATGCAGCACGTTCCAGCCATCTTTGTAAATGCACGTCATGCACAGACAGATTGTTATGGAACTGAACAAAATTAGTGCTGCTGTTGGTGCAGTGGCTAGAGAGAGCGATTAGGTTCTAACTTTTTTTCAGTTCTGCTGTTGGTGTAGTGGCTAGGGGGAGCAATTAGGTTCTAACTGACAGGACTCGGGACGTGGTCAACACCATCACGTACAGTCACCATGGTAAAGGGCAAAATATATATATTTTACTGTTGCCAGCCTTTGTTTACAGTGATTGCCGTGGATTTTCATCCCCCCTTAATATTGCTGGAAATCCACACCAGCGTCATCCATTAATCAATCGGGTAATGCAAAACTGGGTTGGGTGGATTGGATTTTGGGAATCCAGTGAGACCTGGATTTTTTGGCCATCCCTTACCTATGCCCCAGCTTAAGGAAAGTGTTGCAGCGCATAATCTATTGTTATATCTTTTCAATTGAGGAGCCTCCATAGTAACATATTGCTCATTTTAGCCCATTATTGTGTCAATGTATTAGAGCATTGTCCACATTCCCTGACCACATGATACGGAGTGCTAGACATGCTAAAATTGTATATTTACTACAGCAACATTGATGTCTCCCCTCTTGCTTGTTATACAACGCTAGTTCCTATGCCCCCTAAATTACCTAAACTAATAGGAATGGTAGCTCCAAGGAGTGCATGACAAATTTAGATATAGTAGCAAACGAAAAAAAAGTGCATAAGAACCATATTAGCAGAATCCTATATTATCAAATCTTTGGACCAAAAATATCCAGAAAATTCTTTGAAGAGAAAGGAAGGCATATTTGATATCTTTCAGTTTAATCATAAAGTACAACCAATTTTATCACTCTCAGTAGATGTGTGAATTGAAGAATATGCAAGAATTTGAAGAAAAAAAAATTATCACTCGACAGATGGTTGATATTTCAAGGTGCCGTTGTTATGACTACCAGAAAAGGTTCCGTTAGATACATAAAAAAGGAATCAGGTGGTAACCCGAAGAAGCCCAAAACATGATTTTCAATCATAGATCCAAAAGAGAGCTTGTGGAACCAAAATATGACAAAATTATCTTTATAAGCAATGCCTAAAATTTTGTTAGAAGGTTTCAGTAGAAGTGGTATGTTGCTCCCATCTTGGTTACTCTCAGCTTTGTAACCGTCTGTTATTCTCCATCACCCGATGGTACAAAACTACTTTGCACATGCTCTTCACGATGTTCAACTATATCTATATAACCAAAATGAAATTGCAAAATTTCGTTCCAAATTTCTTTTATTTTTGCAATCGGACATCAAACACACAAATGCAGTGAATGGGATGTTATTTCGCAAAAATTTCGACCCTAGGTGCGAAATTTCACAAAAATGGTGAAATTTCTCAACAAAAAGCCCAGTTTGGGCCGTAATACGAAATGGCACAGAAACACAATTTAAATTTAGAGAAATTTGTTCCTACGGCTGCTAATACTACATCTTGTGTGTTTTGGCATTTTTTTTAATATCTTGCTTGTAGAGACTAATTCTCTTAATTCTAAGATATGGTTCCCCTATCCCTAGACCATCTATACATTACCTTCTTCAATTTCTACATCTTCTATAGAAATCTAGAGAATTACTTTGAAAATAACAAAGTTATTTCTTAGATCTACGTATAAATGTCTCATGTAACCTAGTTATATGCTAACACTAGCTAATACAAGTTGTAGTTTGTAAGTTTGTAACTTGTAACAGTAAGTTTTAAGTTCTAAGTAGTGACTTGAAGTTTTTAACAGCCTAACAGTCCAGCAGATTTGACATTTCTATTCATTTGTGCACTCATTCATCAAGACATGGATCCCACCTTGACCTCTAAACATATAAAATTATTATATAGTCTAGTGTGTATGTCTAAACATTGTGTTTGCAAAATTTCATACCTGAATTCCTTCATTTGCCATCGAAATTGCCATAGAAATTCTGTCAAAATTGTCTGACTTTCTTCACTTACAAATGTGGGAAACCCCCCCCCACATATCCAATATGAAATATTATTGCATATTTGAGTAGATCTTGGCATTTAGACCGTCCTAGTAAATTTTAATGATTTAATTCTTTTTTTGTCGTCGAAATCGTTAGGGCCATAAATATCAAAATTTTGGCCGAAATTTTGAAAAAAAAAACTATTTTTGGGCAAATCGGATACAGCATCCAAATCGGACATTTAATTATATGTTTTCAGGTCTGAATCACCCAATGACATTAGGAGTGGCAAAATATCTACCAGAAACCTGAACCACAAAGAATCTGGCCCGATTTGGATGAACCAGTGTCAGTTTCACATTGTTAGGTCAGATGATCTCGGATTCTGAATAGATCCTCCCTGAGACCTTGTCCTCTCGGAGTTCGGTCCAAATTATCTTCTCTACTTGTCCATACCACTAATCTTTTAAACTTAGTAAAAATGACATTTCATGCAAAAAAGAGATCAGCCAATCCAACAATCATAACCAAAAAAAGGTAAAACTAAAACATGCCAAATTTAAATATTAACTACTTACTTAAAGTCAAAGTACATAAACATGTCCAAAATAGAGTACATAGCCATGAAGGAGCTTAACTAACCATAGACAAACATAGATAGCACCGAACAAAGATGGAAATACAGCATTGTACAGTAACAAAGGAGAACGATAGAAGAAAAGAGGAAGAGGAAGAGATAAGCCCATGGAGGAGGTGGCTTTTGCTCCTTAGCCTCCGCATGAACTGAATCTCGTCCTTTGCGTCGTCCTCCTTGGTCTTCTAAACTCATTGGCCTCCTTCCTCAATTTTGTTCTGAACAGCAGCTTGCACAAGTGGATGGAGATGAACCCACATTGGCTGGGTGAATTGGATTCTTCTGGTGGTTGGATGGATGAAGGGTGGAAATCAATGGAAATGGATGGAGGGTGAAAGTGGTCGAGAAAATGCTATGAATCAATGAAAATGGACAAAAACCAATGAGAATGGGTGTAGGTGAGATCATTAGCTCTCTCGAGCCTTGGAGCTCTAAGACGAAGGTCATGGAACCAAAAATGTGGAACCCTTGGTACAGAGGCCAAAGAAATAGGAATGGGTGTAGGTGAGATCATTAGCCCCCTCGAGCCTTGGGAGTTCTAAGATGAAGGTCATGGAACCAAAAATTGGGAACCCTTGGCACAGAGGCCAAAGAAGGGTATTTATAGTGGTAGATGGTATATAAGGGGGAGTGAATCTGACCTGGTTGGATGAACCGAGGTCGATTTTCTCCAACAATCATTGAGGTGTGACAGTGAAACCGAGCCGGTTTGGATATATTGGGGTCAATTCCACAACATCAATTTGTAATCCATTGATCAGTGGATTCATTAGTTGGTGTCACGGGTGGATACCAAAGATTGATGTCATCGGTTGATGTCCATCGATCAATGTTGCGGTTTGGTCAATGTGAAACTGACCCGCTTTGGATGAATAGGGGTTAGTTTTGCTCCATCAATTTTTGACTTGTTGGGTTGACGTGAAGGTCAATGAAGTGAACCATAAGTGGACCCCATCGACGAACATCCTCGATCTATGTTCATTGATTGATGCCTCATTGTTTGGCATTCATCGATTCTCGTCAGATGAAGGAGATAGGTGAAGTCCTTGCACGAACCCATGTCGGTTTTAATGAGCATGGGGTCGCTTCATGTCATCGACTTGGCAAAATTAGGTTGATGAAGATGGTGGATGATAACGTTGTTTCAGGCCAAAACTAGGCTCGGTTGGCTTAACCCAAGTCATTTTCATCAAGTCAGACTGGTGATTCAGTCAAAATCTTTCCAACCTTCGTCTTGAGCATTGAGAGAGTTAATGTCTTCTCAGTTTGGTGCTTACCTAGGTTGTCAAGGCGACCAGGCGACCAAGTGTTGCCTAGGGACGCCTAGTCAGCTTTGGCGTCTAGGCGGAGGCCTAGGCAATCCTATGCATTTTTTATTTTGATTTATATAGTTTACATATTTATAGACATACTTGTTGACTCAAGGTCTAAATTGACTAAACCCTTATATTGATGATGATAAACTATTCCTCTTATTTGTGTCTAATACTTCTACTTGAGTGATTTCAGATTAGGTATAGACAAACTCCAAATGCCCTAATTTGCGCATCCTAACTTGGAGAAAAGATAAGTCAAAATCAATGCAAGTGCATTTTTGAGGAAAAGACCTCAAATCCTTTAGAATCGTGTTGTAAATCACTTGTAATGATTGTATGACTTGTAATTAAGCTTAGAAAAAATCAGTAGCATTTAAAACGAACGTCTAAACACTATAATGACAATTTCTAAAATTCATCACAGAGTGCATGTTCAGTCGAGATTCATCCTTGATAAACTTGACCGACACCCTTGATGGATTTTGGGAATTTCCAAGTTCGGCCGAGTTTGTCCCAGATCAAACTTGAGTGGCACCTTGCACAGCCAAAACAAATTTAAGCCGTCGGCCAAGTTTCATCCAGGATAAACTCGACCGATGCTTGAAATTTGCTTTGTCGCATAGTGCAATCGGTCGAGTTACCTTTATTGAAACTTGACCTAATGCACTGTATGGAATGTGCAGAAAAAGTATTTCTAGCCGTTAGAGTGTTGCAAACATCAAAAATAGATCTGTTGCAACACTCAAACAACTAGAATTTGCCCTTAAGTGTTTCAACTGGCTAGTAGGCATCCTCAACTATAAATAGGATTGTTTGGGCTTCGTCTCATGGTTAGCCAAGAACTATGAAGGTCCCTATATTATAGTTGAATGCCTCCAAGAACCTCCTTCCACTCTCTAAGCTTAATCACTTGCTACATCCATTAGAGTGAGTGGGAGATTTGTAAGAGAGCTAGTCCTACATATATATCTTAGGAGGCTCTCACTTCCTCTACCCCCATATCTCTCATTCAACCTTGAAGATGAAGATTCTCTCTCCTGGCTAAGAGAGGTGAAGAAGAAGGGAAGGAGTCCCTTGGTGAAAGCTTCTCATTGACAAAGGTAAAGTCAAAGGCGGAATATCCATGAAAAGTGGGTAATTCCTTCAAGGCAGAAGACTTGTGCAAGAGTGGGCAAGTCTTTGGTGAAGGCGGAAGACTCGTTGCAAAATGGGTAAGACCTTGTAGAGGTTGAAGACTCTCGGTCATGGATAGGTAAGTCTTTTGGTAGGTTATTGGCTCCCTTGTCCTCAAAAGAAAGGTTGGTACCTTGGTCGGAAAAGGAAGGTCATATGTTGTATGTCTTATAATAGATTATAAGTATGTAATGATTGCAAAATTGTAGAGGTTGACCTCTCCAGGTAGTGGAGTGATTTTCTCTTAGTTTGGAGATTTGAACCACTCTATATAGCATGGAACAAAATTTCAATCGAAATTGTGAAATTTCGCTCGAAACTTTGTTTTTTTTTCAATCGGACATCGAAACGTCAATTTGCATGAACTGGTCAGCAATTTCGCGAAAATTTCACAGCTACAGACAAAGTTTCGCAAAACAGGGGGTATTTTAGTGCAAAACAACCCCGTTTGGGCCTTGATATTGCGAAATCAGGGCGAAATGCAGCACCTATTTCGCAAAATAGTGTTCCATCGACTGGGTTTGTTGGTACTTTGATCTTTTAGCAACTTTTTTGTGATATCTTGCTCTCGAAGGCTGCTTTACTTGATTCTAGGGTATGTAAACCCCCTCCCTAGCCCATCTACTACTCTTTTTTTTACTCCCTGTTAGACATATCTTAATAAATACTCCAAAAATCCTAAATTTCTAATTGACATTTCTCTTAAAATTCTCAAGATCTTGAAGTGAACTTGTAAATCTAAGAAACAATAGTGTGAAATACGTATATCTATACTTATTTTGAGAATCTAATCAATATATTTCATATTTATACACAAAATGGCTACAAAAGCTTTATTAATGGAAGTTTTTATATTTTTGTATTTTTCACTTATGTAACCCTATATATTATAACAGTAGCCTTATACAAAATGATGTGTAGTTGTAACTTGTAACCCTAAATTTATTTATTTATTATTCACTTATGTAACCCTAAATATATTATAATAGTAGACTCATACAATAAATATACTGACCTACAATATTGTAACTTGTAAGTTATAACTCTAAGTTATGAATATATTACTCTAGTTGTTTTAACTTGAAGTTTGCAAGTTTGTAACAGTCTAACTATCTAACATACTTGACATTTCTATTCATTTGTGCACCCACTCATCAAGACATGGATCCCACCCTAACCTCTAAACATATAAATTTATTACACAATCTAGTGTGTCTATGTTCAAACATTGTGTTTGCAAAATTCTATAACTTAATTCCTTCATTTCGTCATCGAAATTGCCATCGAAAATATGTCGAAATTGTTCAATTTCCTTCACTTACAAATGCGAGAGACCCACACACACACATATCCAATATGAAATATTATTGCATATTTGAGTAGATCTTGGCGATTAGATCGTCCTGGTAAGTTTTCATAATTTAATTCTCTTATTTGGTCGTCAAAATTGTTAGGGCCGTAAATATCGAAATTTCGGTCGAAATTTCAAAAAAAATCTATTTTTTGGCCATCGGACACGACATCGAAACATTTAATTTTATGCTATATAGCTTGTATTATTTGGGCTTGTTCAATCTCTCTCCCTTGCTATGTATGTTTTAGTTGCACTCAAAGTTCATATTTGTCATATTAACTCAAAAATATCTTGAAAACCTAATGAATTTTCTTTAATTGTTTTTAGCTCTATTCACCCCCCTCTAGAACCCATCGTCCATAAATCCAACAAGTGGTATCAGAGCAGGTCGTCTCCAAGCATACTCCCACAAGTAGGAGAAGATGAGTGATTATCAAGGAGGGAGATACCTCATCAACATTTCAATCCTTGACGGGTGCAACTTCCTCTATTGGAAGAGAAGGTTACGATTCTACATCCAAGGATCAAGTGTTGAGTTATAGAGAATGATGGACCTTCCATACAAGCTACCGGAGACAAAGATAGAAGAATGTGATGAAGCTACCTTGAAGAAAGCAACCTTAAATGCAAGAGCCATCAACATTCTCTACTTCTCCATCTCCTCCACCGAGTTCAACCGGATTTCTTCTTGTGAGACGGCTTATAAGGTACAGAGAAAGCTATATGTCACTTATGAGGAGACAAAACAAGTGAAGGAAAGCAAAGTCTACATGCTCAAAGGGTTTCTTAAAAACTTCAAGATGGGAAAGGAGGAAAGGGTGGTGGATATGTACTCAAAGCTCAACACCATTATAAATGGTCTTTCCGTCCTAGGTCATCCTATGGCTAGAGGAGAGATCAACTCAAAGATCCTTAGAACCCTCCCCAAGAGGTGGGAACCCAAGGTGACTTACATTGAAAAAGCAAAGCCTCTTGTTGATATTCCTATTGAAGAGCTCATAGGAAATCTACCAGCCCATGAAGTTACACTAGACAAGTAAGAGGAAGAAGAAAGAGAAGAAGAGAAAGAGCACAAGAGAGTGAAGAAAGTTGAAATCAAAGCCCAAATTGAAGCTATTGTTGGTCAAGCCTCTCTATCCTATAAAGTTGAAGAAGAGGCCATGTACTTCAAGGGTAGACTCTACAAAGGCAAGTCTTCCTCCTCTATTTGGTGCTTCAAGTGTGGAAAGAAGGGTTATTTCAAGGAAGATTGTCCACAAGGCAAAAAGACCCGTCATCACAAGAGAAGAGAAGAGAAGAGAAGATAAGTACAAGAAGGAGAAATGGCACAAAAGCAAAAGTGACTCCAACTCAAGCTCAAGTGACTCCTCCAACTCAAGCTCAAGTGAAGAATCTAGTAGAGGATCTAGTTCAAACTCTAGTAAAGATGGAGAATGTCATTTTGCTCTCATGGCCTCAACAAGTGAAGACTCGTTCAATTATTCATGCTACTCATGTCTCTCTTAAGTCTACTAAGCATAAGAAGAAAAAGCTTGCTAGAATTGTCGATAATTTGCATGTAGAAAAAGATGATCTTGAACGTGCTAATATTTGATTGCTAGATGAAAACATTGCCTATCTTAGTCAAGTAGAGTCTCTTAAACTTGAAAATGCCAGCTTGTTTGATAAGATTAGACATCTAGAAGCTCAACATTTTATGTCTAATGAAGAGCATAGTAATATTGTGAATTCTCTCTTGCTTAGAATTGATGTTCTTAGAACTGAAAATGAGGATAAAGAATTTGTTTTGCAGGGAATAGAATCTGAAAATAGTGTCTATCTTTCTAAATTGCTTTGCTTGAAAAAAAAAATGTTTCCTTGCTTGCTAAAATCAATGTCCTTGAATCTTGTTCTAGTTCTACTATTAGAGAGAACAATATTGTTGTTCTTCGCATTGATAAAGATTCTTATATGACAATGCTCTTTGCTTAGAAACTGATCTTTGTCTTCTACTATTACTTCTCTTATGCATGACAATCGCAGTTTGAGATCTTTAATGCAAAGATTCTTAGATGATAAAAAGAATCTTAATCAAATCCTAGACCATAATACCGAATAAATGGGTAGAAATGGTATTGGAGTTGATAGTAGCCAAAGGAACAAAAAGATAAAGGACCTTCAATTTTCAATGAAATTGGTCATTATTCGACATAGTCCTTTTAAAAAAGCACCCGAGAGTAATAGGACTTGGGTTGCTAAGCTAACCCCTCAGGACCCAAAAACATGACTGAGGACCATTTCATATTTCTTTTTGTAGGTCAAGTACAATTGAATTGACATGAGCTATTGATTTGTGAATTGACTTCTCAATCCACATGAAAGAAGAAAGGTGAGATGTGTATGGGGTGGCAACAATAGAATATATATTGATATATGTATAAATATATATATATATATATATATTATCTAAATAAAACAAAACCTAGAATATAAAGACAAATAGACATCAAATCATTTAATAAACGGTGATTCATACAAATAGGAGTGGAGTCATCCATCACTCCGAAATCGAAGTATCTGGATTCATTTCTAACTTAAACAACAAGCACAAACAAAGTTCACCATCACATCCACATTATATTCAATATTCTGCATGTAGGTAACCAGATATCACTAACGCCATGGAGTAAACCAAAATAAACACTATATGGATGAAATCACGACATTATAGAGTGTTTAATCATGAAATAATCTGTATAAATAAATGATGACTACAAAATGTTATCTAAATATAATAGTGAGTAAAATGTATTGTTTCCACAAATGGGGGAGGAAGTAGGCAGGAAGAAACAACATGTACAAGCTGCGTCTAATTGTAAAACGGTAGTAAAAACTATATAGTAGAAACAGAAAAATCGGCAACGTGTAGCATGCTTTCAGTGACAATGACAATATCAGCCGTGAAGGACGGAGGAAGAAGAAGAGAGGGAGAGGATGTGTTTTTAGTGGTACTCTCGTGGTAGAGAAGTACGAGGATAATGGGGACAAGCAAAAAGTTAGAAAAGGAGAATGTGGTCTGGGAGGTTGGTGGAGCCAGAGGAAGAAATAAAGGAAGGGGGTGTCAGAAGAAGAGGTACGAGAGAGATAAGATAAGGGGATGAACATGAAGAAAATGAAGGGGGCAGAATTGGGTCTGGCTTAATGAAGTAGATGAAATTGGAGGGGGGGAGGGGGTATTTGCCAAAATAAGAGGATGAGGGCGGAAGCAGGAAGAAGAGGGAAAGATCCAAAGAGGAGGAGAGGGAGGGAAGTTGGAGATGGATAGAAGAAATAGCAATGGAATGGAATGGGAAGGTGGAGAAGAGAAAGAGGAGAAGAAGAGAAAGAGGGCAAAACAAGAGTACCTAGAGATGACTACGCTAATAGCTCCTACCACTACACGGCTTCAACTAGTGTTGGTGGCTCCTTCAGCTGGTTGATGGTGGCTCCTTCAGCTGTTGCCACTCACGCACATGTTTTTGGTCACAACGGCTTCAACTACTCTCGTGGAGGGAAGCTACAATAGCAGCTGCAGCGGTAGCATGACAACAGCAGTTGCTGGATATTGACAAGCTGCTACTTTGGGTAGGTAGGGGTGGGAAGAAGTTAGGCTAGGATCGAGTTTGGGGGAAAGAGTCGAGGTTGAGGAGTCAAGAGGGAGTGGGGATGTGGGGAGGTTTTTCATTAATTTCCCCATTTAGGCGGCTTTGGGTTGGGTTGTGTGTCCATGTCGAGTCTTAGACATTTGCCGTGTCCACAGCCTAAATTTAAAAAAAAAGTTGGACACTCGGAGGTCGTGTACGTCACCTGTCCAACAGTGCCCATGGCATGTCCGTGTCGGACACGCGACTAGGACGGCCATAGCTGGTCTAGGGAAGTGTTATGCTTCCTAGGTAGTACCAAGGAATAAGGTATCCGATTTCGATACCGTTTCGACAGCATGGAAACCGAAATTTATGGAAATTTCGACAAAAATTTCGATAAATGCAATTGTGCCCGTTTCGACGCCAAAATGAACGAATTAATTTATGAAATTTTACAGGCGTGACCTCTACACCTAAATGCATCGTTTTATGCAATAAAATTTTATGTGGGGGTAGGTTAGGGAGGGGTCCTTCATGTGGGGAGGTAAGGGAACTGTCCTTTTTATTGAGGATTTCGATGAAGGATTTCGATGACAAAATGTAGGAATTAAGTTATGTAATTTTGCAATTATGAGCTATATACATGCATGTAATTATTTGTGCTCTAACATCACATATTCGATATGTAGGGCATCCCCCACACATTTTACTTGGGTTGATAGTTTGCTGTTGATATTGACTCGACAGTCAACCATTTCATTGGCCCTAAGAACATTAATGCAATGTTTCCAAGTAAAATCATTATTTATTGTGTATTTGGCTTCCTAGGACCCTCATTGTCTATTAACCACCACTAGGATACATGTCGTCCGCATTGAAGAAAATAAAATATAGCATAAAGCATGCATCGTATTAGTATTTGATAATTTGAGTAGCAAATATTAGGGAATGCAATGTAATTATGATATATTATAGGTATATGCTATGCATGAGTAATAAATGGTGAAATAACCCCAATCCCCCTATAGTCCTATTCAAAAAACAACAATAACACAAAGGATTGCAATTATCGAAACTTCCATCGAAATTTCCATCGAAATTTTTCAATTTGTGTACAAAAAATCTCGAAATTGGCGAAATTCATCGAAACCGTCGAAATTTTTATCGAACTTTCGATAAATGCAATCTTGTTGGAGTTTCGATCGAAATCGATATGGTTGCATGTTTCGGTACCAGATGCTACCGAAATCGGTATTTTGGGGCGAAATTTCGGTGATTTCGCCGAAACCTTATTCCTTAGGTAGTACCATATGAAATTGCACGTTGTTAGATGTAGTGCACAATGAAGACAGCAGGTGAGACGTTGTATTGTTGAAGAAACGTGTGTCACACGTCAAAATTCTAAGCATGTAGGAGACATGATGTGTCAGCTAATAGGCAAAACGTTATGTCAGAGACAATAGCGCAAGGTTGGGTTGGACAAAATTGGCATGGTGTGTGACCTATGGACACATTGTCTCATGAAACACATAGTTTCAGTGAGTAGACATGTCGTGTCATGATGCAGAAGTCACAATACAAGCCACTAAACAGCCAATATGGTGTGGACACAAGATGCCATTTAGCGACATGCCATGTCACACGGAACAGTAGCGATGTGTAGCCCCAAACGAAAACATGAAGGTGGAAAAATCCTGAAAAATCCCCAAAGCAAGATAGGGGTTGGTTATCCCCGGTAGCAGCAGAAAAGATGAACTTTTTCCATGATTTGGCATTAGATCTCAAAGGCAACAGCAACATGGACGGCAGCAACATAGTTGAAGGCAGTGGCAGTGTAGATGGCGATGGTGTAGACTGCAACAATTTCGACAGAGGTGGTGTACATGGCTGCAATATAGACGATAGAATAGGAGTCCAGTGGCTACTCCTCCAGACGCAAGCAACGGCGATGATAGACAAGGTGGCCCAATAAATTTAGCAGCAACAACACAGAAGCATAATAGAGGTTTAATTTTTAGATGGATTGGCTCCATGGAGACGCCCCTACGGTGGACATCCCTACGGGAAGCCAAGCATCGCAGAGGGCGGTGGTCATCCATGAGGGGGTGCCCCTCCTTTCTACTTTCTCTATCACACACATAGGGCAGTGCAAGAAAGCTTAGTCTGATACCATGTGCAAGAGAGCAATAGTGCAGATATTCCCCTATGTATATTTCTTATTGATAGATGGGCAAACCCCTCTCCTATATATAGGAGTGGAGGCAATACGAAGTCAAAATAACCCTAATTGGCCAAGACACAACTAGGCCCTTATTACAAATAGTCTCAACCATGTTTTATCTCAATTCATCAAGATACAGATTTTGTAGCATGTTGTATATAATGCAAATGTCAAAGTTGTGTAACATGAATCGTCTTTGGTGTTGTATAGGTTGTGTCTTAGTCCACTTGATGAACCAATGTATGTTATCTAGTTATGAATGGATATCTTTGATCTTGTTTGTGATTTATGATTAGAATTTTGTTGGCAACAAAATTGGTATCTACTTAATGAACTTTAATAGTTATGGTTTTGGTTTTATCATGTGTCATCGAGTCTTGGGGTGTGCTTATATGCTAACCCCACGGTCTGAGCTATCTGGCAATCCAATAGAGGTGCGAGGGATATAGGGATCCATAATGGTGAATAGGTGTTGCATACCAACCATGTGTTTGATAGCATCGTAGCCCACAACCCAATTGGAGTGTACGGCAAGCATAGATGACCGACATTACCTTAAGGTGTGACAACGAGATGACAGAGAATATTGTATATATTGTACATATTAAAGAATCCCCAATTGACTAGTTGAAGGTAGCAAATTTGCTGAGTTAGGAGTCAATTGTGCATGGAGTGGGAAGGTTCCACCTTATTCAGCGGTATCAGAGTCGGTTATATTCATCATTTAAGAGGGTGGCATGCAAGGGAACACCTACCGCATGTGTCGACAGGCCAACGGCCTCAAGTTGTGTCTGAGTCAGATGAGCAATGACATGGCCTCAGCCTCGACCTGGATATGCTAATATCTTCATGCAACATTCCTCCTCAATATAACCAAAGTGTTGCTACTGCAATGAGGATGTTGTTCTTCTCTATGTTCAAGTCTATGTATCGCTACAACAAGTGTCGCCTTAGCTTCTATAATCTCGATGAGTTATGTTGGAGTTAGGCATATCTTACTAAGAGGCGTGTGTAGGCCTGATCCATGGAGGACAAAGATGTCTCCCTTTACAATAATTGATGGACTACAGCGTAGTATGGGTGAAGGTCATTCGAAATCCCTCGAGATGATAGTATCAAACTCTTTGATAACCTATGTTGACATAGCAGGAGAAATGAAATTGAGTTAATTTACCATACCCTTCATAGAATTGTAATGGACATTACAAGACCAGTCCTCGTGTTGCGCAAAGAAGAGTTTATCCATTATGTTGTACAAGTAGAGGCAATTATGTTCGTGAGTGTAGACCTATTTCATATCTTACCACATCGCTTTAGCGTTATAGTGGAACATATGTTTCATTAAGGCTTGAGGTTCCATGCTACCCCAGAGCCAGTTTAGGATTTGGTTAGACGGTGACCACGGTGATGCCATACTCAGGTTTTGCAAACAAGTTGTAGATGATGTAGCTTGCTCTGTGACTCGAGTATTATGCGGATTATGTTCATTAAAGACTACATTCATCCATAGTAAGTAGTTGCGGCATTGAGTTTCATGACATATAGTGTAGGGGTGTATCATTGTAAATGAGTACATTATTATTTAATTTAGGGGAATCATGTGTTTTGATAAAACAATAGATAAATTTTATGATCTACCCCTACCCTGCAAACTAATGTAGTACTTGATTTTATCATTGTAGTTGATTATGGAAGCATGGGAGGGTTTGCCATCGACTATAAGAACATGTTGTATTTACCAATAAAGGAAGAAAATACCACTAGAATGTAAGCGTGATAGAGGGAGAAAAAGATGAAACCTAGTGTTAACGTATAAAAACATCGTAAGAGAAAAGTAAACGTTGCAGGAAGAGTTCGTAAGGTTGGAGTAGATCAAAAGATTTATTGATTGACATATCAAAACACAGATTCCCCTAAATTAAATAACAACGCACTCAACTATGCAGTTTAGGGTATATGCACAGAGAGGAATATAGACAAATGTTTTTCCCTTTGTTTTTTTGTTTCAGATAAAAAGGACTTTTTGCTTAATTTTTATGGGATGGATTACAAAGATGTAGGGAAGAGGGAAGAGGGAGTATTGTTTTTGTTGTTCTCAACCTTACATGTAATAAAGGTAGGATTGTGGTCAATTGTGGTGGCATGGCGCAGCATTGCGGCTACTTGCTACTTAACCAGCAAATGGTTGTAGTCAACTACAGCTGGGCTACTGCTATGGGCATGTCTGCGGTGGTGGTGCCTACCGGCCTAGTCTCTACTATTGCGACCACGTCTATGGCAGTGGTGGTCAACATGTTGGCTTTTTGGATATGCCACACTCAAATTTTGATGATGCAAATATTTTTCAATTTGTGTCGCTAACGTGTATTAGATGTTTCAGGTGATCAAGGAACAAAGTCAACATCCAATTACAAAGACCATGCAAATTTTATATATGTTTAGATGCTTGGAGGTCAAGTTGTACCATGAATATGATTGCACAAGTATACTTTGTACAACTTGATAAATATGATGTAAGGATAGGTGATGATCTTCCGAAACCTACCCAAAATCCTACCCTATACTCATATGAAGCCTTTAGGGTTGTTAAGTTTTATTAGAAAAGTCATTAGATAAGTTTTCCAACTTATTGCATATTCTTTTACAGAGTCATTGGTCAAAGTTTATTTGACCAAAATCCAATCGGTTGAAGACTTTGTGGACCGGGAAATAGTCGTTACATGCATTGAGCTCTGGGTCATTCTCGGATGAAGTCTTTCTCGACCGAGAGTGTCGGTCGAAGAAAAGTTCGACAGACAAATAGTCGTTAAACCCAGTTGGACCAAGAAGATTGACGATACAGGCATTAGACCCAGTTGCACACTCAAAACACTCTCGGTCGAATAACTTCTCAACCGAGACAAACCTCGATCGAAGTTTTTCTCGACCGAGAATGTTCTGGAACCAAAATTATTAATGATCATATTAGTCGTTGAAACTCAACTAACTTAATCCTAACAGCTACTTCACTACTAAGAATACTCTAAAGTCTAAACTCTCCCCACAGTTACCCTAACCACCTATAAACATTTCCTATATATAGGAGTGGTCTTAGGACACCTAATACACAACTTTGCAACAACAATTAACATACACTTGAGCATACCACTACTTGCAATCTCACTCAAAATACTTAACTCCTATACTTCAAGTTCCCATCATTCTAACCTAAGCCTTATCTCAATACTAGTGTTTCTCTCCACCTAATACAACCTTGCCTAAACCTTGTAGAGTGGATCATCATCATTTGTCCATTAGTGCATAATTGTACATCTTGTGAAGATATTGTAATTTTCTTTCTCCAATCTCTTTCTACATTGTGAGAGGAGTCTTCTCAATTGGTGCTCTTCCTTGGTTGTTAAAGAAGAGGTGAAGTCGATGTTCTTCCGCGTCCGTTAAAGAAGAGGTGAAGTGGGTAACTTTCTGACAGTCCTTCAAAGAAGGTGATTGTTCTCCTTGAGATGAAAAGGAGGATTTGTCTTGCTCCACAAAAGGCATTGGTAAATATATGTATTGTTTATTGGGGTATAGAAAAGGAATAAAATATATGTTTCAAAAATTCTAGTTGGAAACAACTAAGTAGTGGACTGACGTCATTTGAAGGAACCACTCTAAATCTGTGTGTTCTTGTGGTTGCTTCTTTTGTACACTAACTTGCTTTATATTTCCACATTCTTTAAGAAAAGTATTTTAATACTAATTAAAATTATTATAAAACTCTATTCAACCCCCCCACTAGAGTCTTTCAATTGGTATCAGAGCAGGTCTTCAAGGAGCCGTAACATGTCTTGAAAGATAGGGGACAACATGCTCAGCCAACTCAACCATGGAGGACCACACATCAACCAACTGACAATCTTTGATGTATCCAACTACGACCATTGGAAGCGGGATATGTAATTCTACATTCAAGGTATTGGACTTGATCTTTGGAATATAATCATCCACCCATATGTACCTCCAACAATAGAGATGGAGGAATGGGATCTAGATACGGTAAGAAATGCTACTCTTAATGCTAGAGCCATGGACTTGCTTTATTTTTTTTCTTTCTCTTAATGAATTAAACATATTTCGACCTGTGAAACTGCTTATGATATTTTTGAGGAAATTGTCTATTATTCATAACAAAACCAAACAAGTTAATGATTCTCAAAATATGCTTACACATAATCTTGAATTATCTCGCGTGGAAAAATATGAAACTATTTCTGAAACGAATTCTAGAGTTGTCTCTACTACAAACATCATAAAATCATTTGGAAAGAATATAGAAGAATGTGAGATAGAAGAAAATTGTAATCATGTAGTTGAATTTCTGATTATCAAAAATAATGAACAAAAAGAAGGAAGTACACAAAGTGATAATAATGATGTAAATATATGTTAGAAAAAGTTGAAAGATACAAGAAAAAGAAATTGGTTATTATTGTTAATACATAATTAAATGAGATAAATAATGAATATCTTGTTCTATTTATTTACTTTATATTGGTTGATAATGGATAATTGTTGTGGCAGACAGCCTATCGATCATAGTCCAGTTCGACCGAGGGGCAATTCAGTCGAAATGCAATTTGACCGAATTACTGACGGTAAGTTTTTAGTTTGGTTATCTTTAAATCATTGCAAGAAAATGTCTTAACTTCATATCTGTAAAAAACTTTTTGGCATGGATAATATAAGTTCCATCCATGACATCTATTTTATTCTAAACATCATGGACTCTACTTGAGTACCAAAACCTCCTCAACTTTGCAGGATTTAGTGGTTGATAGTGGATGCTCCAAGCATAAGACTTCAATACACTCGAAAAGAAAACGGGAGGATCAGTTACATTGGAGACAGTGACAAAGGCACCATCTGGGAATAGGTGACAATGAAGAAAAAGGAGTAATGTAAAGGCACATGATGAAGATGTTCAAGGTAATGATAAAGTTGAAGAACTAAGAAGAAAAAGAACAAATTGTCTACCATGCTTGATTCCTTAGAACTAAATGAACTTAAAGAACAAAATGTTATTGACAAAAAGAGATCGGATGATCTTATTTCTGTAAATGGTTCTTTTCAAAATTAAGTCTTTGCATTAAAAGAAAAGTTGCTTTACATTATAAAAATTACCTTATTTTTATGCTCATATTGATCATAACATTATTCTTCAAGAAAATTTTGATTTAAATGATAAATTTCTATTGTTGAAGAAGATCTTGCTAGCACTAGACAATGCTTGATTTTTACTACTAAAGACGATCTATCTCTTGTTAAAGAAAGTGAAAAGTTGAAATTGTCTTTAGATAAATTGTGATAGTAGAAATGTGTTGAATAACATGTTACATTCTCATAATTATTTTTGTACTCATGGAAATACTCCTAAACATGATAAGAGAAAGAAAAAGAAGGATCCTATTTGATAAATTAAATGCAAGACCTTCCACCTCTATAAGTAAGGTAACATATTTTTGTGGAAGATTCAAACATTATGCATTGACATGTACTTTCAAGAAGTAGAAGGATAGCACCATGGTTTGGGTGCCCAAAACCTCTATCTAGATAATAAGTAAGAAGATCAGGAGTCTTATTTGCAAAATCTTATTGATCTTAATATGGAGATAAATAATATGTGATATCACATTCATGCTTATTGTACTTAAAATAGTTTTCTGGTGCAATCTGTGAGCATCTCGGTCGACTAACTCTTGGACCGATTAGCAATTCGGTCGAACACATTCTCGACCGAGATCTTATCAGTGACAGAATTTACTTGGATCTTTTAAAACTCGATTTACAGATTCAAACTTTTACTAGATTTCTCGATTTCTACATTGGGTTCTTAAATGGCAATATTTTTAAAAGCAATTGAGCTTGTTTTACTTGGTATGAGATTAAGGGGGAGCTCCAAATCTTTGAATATAACTTGCATATTCCGCTCTTAATTGATTGTCTATATCAATAAAGGCTTAACATCCTTTGACATTTGATTGAGAGAGTTGTTAATATGATGCTTAATGGCTTCTATATATCAATATGGGCTTGACATTCCTTATATTCGGTCTAGAGATTCTTCTGTTGATCTCATTTTGTGCTTAATGGGTTCTCCAATCATTTCTCGGCTTAACATCCTTTAAAAATGATTGAGAAATCAGTTTTGGTTTTATCTTTTGATTTTTATGGCAAATCTCTATATCATGGAGGACTTAATATTCCTTATATTGATATTGAGATATTCTTTAGAAAATTATATTTTCATGATATCTCTATACCATGGTGAACTTAACATTCCTTAACATTGGTTTAGAGTATCACTTTAATAATTTGTGCTAATTGGGTCTTTTTATCATGAAGGACAACATTCCTCTCATTGGTAATTAGACAATACTTTAATATCGTTCCTTGATCATAAATGGCTTTTTGACTATGTGTTAATGTGATTAATGTCTATCTTTAATTTCGTCTCTCCCCGTCGATTAGCATTTTTTTCAACTGAGACAGGAAATAAGTTTTTCCCTCTCCAAATTGAGCATCATATTTAGGGGGAGTATCCCACTAACGAGGAGTCATCTTCATAACATTCTATCTTTTTGAGATGACAAAAGGGGGAGAAAATTCATGAGATAAATTGGCTATCAACAAAAATGTATTTTAAAAGATATGAAGTTCTAAATTGGCTACATTCAATTTATCTTATGGAAATATTTGTCATCGTCAAAAAGGGGGGATTGTTGGCTTTTTGGATATGCCACACTCAAATTTCGATGATGCAAACATTTCTCAAATTGTGTCACTAACATGTGTATTAAGAGTTTCAGTCAAGGAACTAAGTCAAGATCCAATTACAAAGATCATGTAAAGTTTATATATGTTTGGATGCTTGCAGGTCAAGTTGTACCATGAATGTGAATGTACAAGTGTATTTTGTACAACTTGATAAATATGATGTAAGGACAAGTGATGATCTTTCGATAATTGTCCAAAACCCTACTTCGTACTCATGTGAAACCTTTAGGGTTACGTTTTATTAGAAAAGTCATTAGACAAGTTTTCCAACTTATTTCATATTCTTTTATAGAGTCGTCCTTGGTCGAAGTCTTATTCGACCCAAATCCAATCGGTCGAAGACTCTGTGGACCGGGAAATAGTTGTTACATGCACTGAGCTCTGGGTCGTTCTCAGTAGAAGTCTTTCTCTACCGATAGTGTTGGTCAAAGAAAAGTTCGACCGACAAAGAGTCGACCCATTTGGACCAAGAAGATCGACTGACACATAGCCATTAGACCTTGTTGCGCACTCAGAGCACTCTTAATCGAACAATTTCTCGACCGAGACAAGTCTCAGTTGAAGTTTTTCTCGACCTAGAATGTTCTGGAACTAAAATTGTTAACGATCACATTAGCCGTTGCAACTCAAATAACCTAATCCTAACGTCTAGTTAAGAACACCCTAAACTCTCCCCATAGTTACCCTAACCACTTGTAAACATTTCCTATATATAGGAGTGGTCATAGGACACCTAATACACAACTTTGCAACATTAATTGACATACACTTGAGCATACTACTACTTGTAATCTTACTCAAAGTGCTTAGCTTCTACACTTCAAGTTGTCATCGTTCTAGCCTAAGCCTTAGCTCAATACTACTGTTCATCTCCACCTAATACAGCCTTGCCTAAGCCTTGTAGAGTGGATTATCATCATTTGTCCATTAGTGTTTAATTGTATATCTTGGCAAGATCATTGTAATTTCCCTTCTCTCTTTCTACATTGTTGCATTACTCTTGGGTTACTTAGAGTGAAAGTTGTCCAGGAGCCTGTGAGAGGAGTTTTCTCAATTGGTCCCTCTTCTGTGGCCATTAAAGAAGAGGTATAGTCGATGTTCTTCCGCGTCCATTGAAAAAAGGTGAAGCGGGTGACCTTACGACGGCTCGTCAAAGAAGATGATAGTCCTCTTTGAGCTGAAAAGGAGGGTTTGTCGTGCTCCACAAAAGGCACCGGTAAATTTCATGCATTGTGAATCGGTATAGAAAAGGAATAAAATACATGCTTTAGAAATCCTAGTTGGAAAGAACTAGGTAGTGGACTGATGTCATTTGACGGAACCACTCTAAATCTGTGTGTTCTTGAGGTTGCTTCTTTTGTCCACTAACTTGCTTTATATTTCCGCATTCTTTAAGCAAAGTAATTTTAATATTGGTTAAAGTTATTATGAAACTCTATTCATCCCACCCCCCAACGTCTTTCAGACCCTACTGCCCTGGTCTTTAGGAGTTGGCAGCTGAAGGTGGTGGTGTTGTGGGGTCTCTTCCTTGCAGCGGTGGCGGCCATGTCGTTGTAGTCTGAAGGGATCAGTAAACGTATGTGTTTTTCTGCTGCAAAATCTTCTCCCTACAGTGGCAGAAGCAGCCCATCTGGGACCTATTGGCGGCACAAAGTGGATAAAGGGGAGAACAGAAAAAAAAGAAGGGGTTGGTTTAGTTTTGAGAGGGGTTGGGGGGTTCGCAGCTTATTGCTTTGATAACTTGTGGATAGCCTAAGCAAGAATTCTCTTAACTTAATAAGAGATCACAGCAGGCTTCTATATATATGAGTGGAAAGAGCTATGTGGATACTTAACTGCAAATGGATGCTCACCTTAGTATAACAAGTATAAAATAAAGAGAATACATATGTGAGCGTAAGCCCAATATCAAAGAACCAACAATGCTAGCGTATTTAATATTTAAAATTTTGAATGTGTTAACATATAGATCTTGTTTTATATGTTCTGTTATTAATTTTGTTATTTCTACATTATATGTGGACCTCTCTGTAATTGTTCCATTATTATATATACAAGGGTGCACACATTGTGCAACCCTACGCTTCCAAAAATTACTGATTCTTTTACATGGTACCGGAGCAGTAAGATCCAGGCCATCCGCCGCCCTCCCTCCCTTCCCTCTCTCTCCCGCCGACAGCCCTCCCTCCAACCGCCAGCCCGCCGCCCTCTCCCCGCGCAGCCACCCCTGCGAGCCGGCAGGCCAGCCGCCGGGGCCGCGAGCCCACCTAGCCGTCAGGGGCCGCGTGCCTCCGTGGTTGATCGCCGCTGGATCGTTGGCTTCGTGAAGATCCACAATCGTCCGGTGGCTTGAGGTTGTCATCCCGTAGACCAATTTTTCGGTTTTTTTGCCTGCCTGCCCGTGTAGGCCGTTGTACCACCAGGTTCTCTACTGCGCTTTGGCGTAGTTTGTATGTGAGAGGTTTCACCACCTAGATCTGTGCCTGCCTCTGCCTGCCTGACGGCGTAGTCCGTCTTCTGCCTGCTCGTGCCTGCCTGTGCCTATTTGTTTCTGTTGCTATCATGGCGTCCTCGGCAGATGACTTCTGCCGTCAAGTTACGACTGTGAAGCTTGACAGGCGCAACTACCAGCACTGGTATGCTCTATGGTGATTTATGCAAAATCCCAGGGAAAGTACTTGCACCTGATCCGTGCCGGTCCGACACAACCTGCAGAGAACGCCGACTCTAAAGATGTGAAGGCGTATGATGACTGGGTTCGGGACGACTCGACGGTGATGACATGGATTCTCAACAACAGTGCTGAGAAGATCAGTGTCACACTACTTCACCTGCCTACGGCGAAGCAGATGTGGGATCAGCTTGTCGGCACATACTCGCATAGCCAGAACCCCAAGAAAGTGTTTGACATCACCAAGCAGTTGGGACGTCTACAATTCACGGGGTCGGACATTGTGGATTACTTTTCTGACTTTACTGGATTGTGGGGGGGAGCTGGAGTCCTATCACCCCTATCCACGGACCTGACCACCATGCAGCGTCAGCGCCAGGAGTTGCAGTTAGTCCAGTTCCTTTGTGGACTACCAGAGTCCTATTCCGGTGTAGTGGACCAGATCTTGGCAAGTGACCCTCTTCCGTCACTGCAGAGTGCTTACAAGCACCTTCAGCGCCTGCCTTCTTCGTCACCGTCTTTGTCTACTGATGTTGGGGAATCCACTGCCCTTGCAGCCTTGTCAGGTCGTGGTCGTGGTCGTGGTCGCGGCCGTGGTCGTTCTACTGACAGTCGTCCTCCCCTGAGTGCAGGACGCGGACGTGCTACTTCTGGTCGTGGGGCCCCTTTTGCTGCTCCTACTGCTGATGCGCGTCCTCAGCCAGGACAACGCGTCTATACTTTCTGTGGCCGGTCCAACCATATCGAAGAAAAATGTTGGGAGAAATATGGTAAACTGACATGGGCCAATGCGGCCGCTGACTCTACTACTGCTGCATCGGAGGGAATGCCTCAGCCTACTGAGTCTGTCCCTTCGGGTGGGACTGCGGACTACATCTGTGCTGAGGTGGAGCGCCTGCTTCTAGAGCGCTATGGCTCGTCGTCTACTGCATCGACTAGTGGAACCCATGCCGCCACCTATTCTGGTTATGACACTGCCTTCCTGAGTACTCCTTCACCTCATACTGGTAATACAAAATGGGTTATAGACTCGGGTGTTTCATCTCATATTTCTGGTAATAGATCTTTATTCAGACATTTATCTAAATCTATTCGTAATTCGTCTGTTATGCTTGCTGATGGGTCCACGTCTGGTGTTTCTGGAGTTGGAGATATTATTTCTGATTTTTTGCTGAAATCTGCTTTATATGTGCCTCGTTTTCCTCTTAATTTATTATCGGTCAGCAAGATATTGAGGAGTTTCAATGTAGCCTGGCCTTTATACCTAGTTCATGTGTTTTTAAGGACCTTCGCACGAGGATGAAGATTGGTGGGGGGTATGAAGGGCCTGATGGACTTTTTTATCTGGATCATTTGCCGAAAGCAGACAGAGCAGTTGTAGCTTCTGCACTATCTACATCAGTTTCAGCTCTACAGTGGCATTACCGACTCGGGCATCCGTCTTCTGAAAAGCTCCGACATGTAGTTTCTGATGTTGGCTCTCATAGTTTTCAGTGCGAGTCTTGTCAGTTGGGAAAGCAGACTAGATCTGTTTATCCTAAATGCACTCATATTAGCAGCAAAAACATTTTTTATTTAGTACATTCTGATGTATGGGGCCCGTGTCATGTGCCAAGTTTGTCTGGTCATAAATATTTCATTCTGTTTGTTGATGATTTTTCTAGGACCACTTGGTTGTTTATGATGAAAAGTAGGTCTGAAGTTATGTCTACTATAAAATTCTTTTTTGCTGAGGTGAAAACCCAATATGGTCTGCCTGTGAAAGTTTTTCGTACTGATAATGCACTTGAGTTTGTTCAAAAAGATGTGGTTGTTTTTTGCAAATCTGTTGGTACTTTACATCAGACCTCATGTGCATATACACCTCAACAAAATGGAGTAGCTGAATGAAAAAATAGACATCTGTTAGAGGTTGCCAGAACTATTATGATGCATACCTATGTTCCTAGGTTGTTTTGGCCTGAGGCTATTTTGACTGCTTGTTTTCTGATCAATAGAATGTCGTCATCTGTGATTGGGAACAAAATACATGTTCAACTTCTGTAACCTGACATTACTTTATTTACTGTGCCTCCTTGGATCTTTGGTTGTACGTGTTTTTTGCGCTTACTTGGACCGGCTCATGATAAATTGTCTCCTCGTGCTGAGAAATGCATTTTTTGGGGTTATTCTCGTACTCAAAAAGGATATAGATGCTACAGCCCTACTGCGAAAAAATGGTTTACCAGCAGCGATGTTGTGTTTTTTGAGGATACGCCCTACTATTCTACTAGAGGCGATAGTTTGCAGCCTGATGTTCTTGCTTCTCCACTACCTGTTACTACTGAATGTGTGTCTGATCATTCTGATATTGTGACTCCTGAGCATACGCCTCCGCCTCTTCTTGTCTATCAGCACAGGAACCGGGCACCTCCTGAACAAGAACCCCCCAGACAAACCAGTCTTCACCTCTCGAAGGTTCTGCTACACCTGAGGTAACCTCTGATCTTGATATACCCATTGCTCTTAGAAAGGGTACTCGTTCATGCATGTCTCACAGCATTGCTCACTTTGTTTCTACTGATCATTTGAACGTCCATGCTAGCAATTTTGTATATGCCCTCTCTGTTGTAGTTGTTCCAAAGAATATTCATGATGCCTTAAAAAGTACTGCATGGACGTCTGCTGTGAAAGAGGAAATGCTTGCTCTTGCTGACAGAAATACTTGGGAGTTGGTGGATCCACCTCCTCAGTGTAAGCATGTAGGCTGCAGATGGGTGTATGTTGTGAAATACCATCCTGATGGCACTATAGAACGACTGAAGGCACGCTTAGTTGCAAAAGGGTATACGCAAACTTATGGTATTGATTATTTTGAGACTTTCTCTTTAGTTGCCCGTCTTAATTCTGTCAGAATTCTTCTTTCTTTTGTTGTTAATCTTGATTGGCCACTATTGCAGTTGGATGTGAAAAATGTCTTCTTGTATGGTGATTTACAAGAGGAAGTCTATATGGAGCAACCTCCTGGGTTTGTTGCTCAGGAGGAGTCACACAAAGTGTGCAGGTTGAAGAAGTCTATTTATGGGCTCAAGCAGAGTCCCCGTGCCTGGTTTGACAAATTAAGTAAAATTCTGATTGATTTTGGGTTTCTGAGATCTCAGGTGGATCATTTTGTCTTCACTAAGAAGACATCTGCTGGCATTGTCATTCTGATTGTTTATGTTGATGATATTGTTATATCTGGCAGTGACTCTCTTGGTATTCAGGCTACTAAAGCCCATCTTGGTAAACATTTTGCTACCAAAGATTTGGGCAAACTTTGATATTTTCTGGGCATAGAGGTATCTAGATACTCTAATGCTCTTATATTGTCTCAGAGGAAGTATGTCTTAGATATTTTACAGGAGACAGGTATGCTTGGAGCTAGACCGGCTGACACCCCTCTAGATCCTAATGTCAATTCGGATGATGAGTCTTCTCCCTTTTTCTCTGATAATAAAAAGTACAGGAGGTTGATTGGTAAGCTGATTTATTTGACTGTGACTAGAGCCGATATTTCTTCTGCAGTGGGCCTTCTTAGCAGGTACCTTGATAAACCCAGACAGTGTCACTGGGATGCACTTTGTCACATTCTGAGATATTTGAAGAAGTCTCCTGGCAAGGGACTTCATTACAAGAAAAATGGACATTGTTCTCTTGAAGGGTACTCTGACTCTGACTATGCAGGAAGCAAAGCTGACAGGAAATCTACTTCTGGGTACTGTACTTATGTTGGAGGCAATCTTGTCACCTGGAGGAGCAAGAAGTAAAATGTGATTGCCAGATCTAGTGTTGAAGCTGAATACAGGGTCATGGCCCATACTGCCTGTGAGCTTCTGTGGGTGCGTTCTCTCTTAAAAGAATTTGGGACTGATTCTTCTTCTGCTATACCCATGCATTGTGATAATAAAGTTGATATCTTCATTGCCAACAATCATGTTTATCATGAGCGCACCAAACATATTGAGGTTGACTGCCATTTTATTCGGGAATCTATTCTTACCGGCAAGATTTGCACTCTTTTCACGCGTTCTGAAGACCAAGTTGTTGATATCTTCACCAAGCTGTTGGCAAAGAAGCAATTCTGCACTCTTAAGGACAAGTTGGGCATGATTGACATCTATACTCCAACTTGAGGGGGAGTGTTAACATATAGATCTGTTTTATATGTTAGTTATTAGTTTTGTTATTTCTACATTATATGTGGACCTCTTTGTAATTGTTCCATTATTATATATACAAGGGTGCACACATTGTGCAACCCTACGCTTCCAGAAATTACTGACTCTTTTACAGAATGCAATGCAAAATATCACATATACCTTAATAGAGCCCATCTTGCAACTTATCAGGGCCTCAAATATAGGAGGATAGGTATCAAAGAGAGGAGAATAGGTTGGACCAGAAAACTACTAATTTTAATAATGAGTCGTCTAAGGAACCTTATTGCCTTTACATGCACGAGGCTATGAGCATGGGCTAGAAAGCCTGAGTTAATATCATAGTTTTGAAACCCGACCCGACCCGGCCGGTTGAATCGGTTGGACCCCCACCCAGCAAGTTTTGCAGGTCGGTGGGGCTAAAACCCGTTTTTGGTCAATACCCGAAGTTGACCCGGTGACCCAACTAGTTCAACCACCGACCCAGTGACTCGGCCCTCAGGTCAAAGACGCGAGCGAGTTTTGTTGGTTTTATTTTTCCTTCCCTAAATGACCATTTGGCTGATTTTAAAATCCTTTCATGCAATCCCAACTATTCCATACATTGATATATTCACTTAGTATTATTTGTCACTTGTTGTAAGCATGGAACAGGACTTCGACTTCGAGCCAACTTCGACAGGTGTGGACACGGAAGTTTGTGGAAATGTCGAGGAAATGTCGAGGATTTTTACAACCAAACTTCGACACAACTTCGACAAAAATTAAGCTAAAAATAGTCATTTTATGATGAAAATCGACAGATTTCATCAAATCTAACTAAAAAAACATAACATATGTTTACATATAGCCATCCATATAGGTTTACATATGTAGATAAATACACAACTACATACAGTCATCTCCGAACTACAGAGTTCTTCCATATATAAAGTTTGTGACACTAAACAAACTACATAAAAATGGTGTAAAATTATGGTAGATTTAGCAGAGAAGGGGTCGGTCTATTACTATTAACTTAGAATAGTAAACAATAACATCAAAATCATCTTACCTCAAGCTCCAACACTTTTTCCCCCTCACACAGCAAACTCCACAAAACACCAGAAGAATGTTGCCAACTTCGACGACTTCGACAGATGTCGAGGACATTGTGGAATTTTTTGATGGACTTGGGTAAACTTCGTCGACATATGGGGAAATGTCGACGACTTCGACAAAATGTCGAGGATATTGTGGAATAAGGATGTTTACGTGGATTTGACGTCGCCAGCCATCGACATAGACATTATCGGCGAAATTTCGCCCCATGTCGACGACATTTAGTACTATGGTTGTAAGCATTGCAAGACCATTTGTTTGTTTCTTTATGAATAGATATTTGATTTTGTAAGTTTGATGTTTCATAATTCATCATCTCATGGTTTCATACAGTAGATTATGTACATATATATACACACTTATAAAGTAACATATGTATGGACATATTTTATTGTAACATACATGAATATACATGCATGTATAACATTATGTATCTGGTGTCATGCTGACATCACCGGGTCAACCGGGTCGAACCGGCGGTTGAATCAGAGACCCGTAACCCAAGAGCTTTGCCGGGCCGGGTTTCAAAACCTTGGTTAATATAGCTAAATAGGTCAACTGATGAATCGATTACTTTACAAGCAGGACAGTCGGTTACCAGCAAAGATAAGGCTCTGTTTAGTATCTCTTTTATAGCTTAGAGAAGTAGATAATGGCACTGATTCCAGTTTGAATGGGTGAGTTGGACAGACTGGCACGCATCAGTGAAACAGAGCAAACAGAGAAAATTCGACGAGATTTGATACAGGCTGTTATAGCAGTGTTCTATCTAAAACTTCACCATTTAGGGGCTGTCAAACTCTCTTATGGTATAGTCGTGCCAATGCAGTTGTAATAGCACTTGTTTAGTCTAGATAGCAACACAGCCTTACTTTCAGCAAAAATCTGACACCAGTTTTAGGAAAACTATGTAAAACAAATCCTACATGAACATTTCTCACCATCCATTCTTAGGAGCTTGTTACACTATTAGATGCATATCTTATGAGCAGCTGCACTTTAAATCTTAGGTATGAAGTTGCCATCACTGTTATAAGGAAAGATGCATGTACAACCACTAATTTCTGGTTAACAATGTCAGAAGTGTTGGATTTTGCCTAACGGTCACTTTGCAAATAGATATAGATCCCACCAAAGCAAACTAAAAGAGAACAGTCAGTCTTGCAGTTTATGTTACAGCAGTATTTGTATAAGGTAACAGAATTTTAGGCCAGGACAAGACAAAATTATACCATAAATGTAAGAAGTTTGCATCTATAGAAAAAAAAAATATCATTTTGGTTGATTGTAATTGATATACATAGCATTTCAAGTGAATAAAACGATTGAAAATTGTCTTCTTCCTAATCCAAAAGTCCTTGATTACTTGGTAATAAAACAAAGTTGCAAATAGTTCTTATTAGAGTTGTCAAATAACTAATACATATGATAAATCTCTTGCTACCATTAACGGCATTACTAAACACAAATTGGAAAAATAGAGATTCACAGGGATTACCTCATGGACTAGCAGCTTCTTCAAGGCTGAAGAAAGCCGATGGATTTCAGATTGGTAGTCCTACATGTTGCATCAATACAATGGATATTTACATTTCCATGGTTACAAAAACACTAATGCATCAAATTATTGGTAGTCCTGTGTAATATATCATGACCCTAGAGACTGTAGATTGAAAATTTTACCTTAAAATTCACAAATGAGTCCAAGGGAGGATGAAGAGAGAGTATTTCAACTTCAGAAGCACTTCCGTATTTATAAGTTTCTGATGCTGGTTGAGGATTTGAGCTTTTATATGATATAGAGTAAGATGACATGGTATCCACAAGCTGATGCAGGTCCTCCTTCTCTCTTTCTGACAATAAATGCAATGCCACCTAGCATATACATGATTCAACAAAAGGAATTAGATGTTACAACATTTATGGAACGCCATCTTTTTATTTGGCAGTGCAATTGAGCATTACGCATGTGGACATGCGTGTGTGCATACACAATGACAAAACAGAGGTAATAAACTTAAAAGACCATGGATGTCATAAAAGAAGGTATCTAGCAAGTTATAGACGATAGTTTATAAATCTATCTCTGTAAACAACAGAAGCTAAATTGTATGTGCATTAACAACTAAGCATTGATCTCAACCAAGAGCAGATATAGTTTATTTGCTTTGAAGTAATTCTGTATTGTATCAAATCATCTATAGGTTACAAAGAGAGAATATGCTAACCGTGGAACTAAACTTTGCTGATGTTGGGCAAAAAGAATTGCCGAAACTTTGAGCTTCGACCTCAGGGGCCGAGAGGTGATATGAGTAGTCAGCCCTGTTTAAATAATGGGCCTTAGGGCCCTCTATTTCTTTCGTCTTATATCTCTTTTCTCTTATGCAATATTTGCAGTACACTATCGTATTCTCTCTTCAACCTCCTAAATAAGGAGGCATAATTGGATCATTAGTGAATTGATCAAGCATCCGCCCTAATCCATCTTTCATCGTGGTAGCACAGCACTCTTCCACATCCTGAACCTCCTAGCTGTCGGCGTCCCACTCTCCTTCCCTAGTGATTGCCACCATCTTCCCTCCCTCCCTCCCCTCCTCCACCCTCCCCTGCTCTCTCCCCTTCTGCTTCCCTTGGTCATTGACACCCCTCTCCTATCCGAACGCCCATGGCCCACCGAGGGTGACAAACAACCACACGACTGGCAGCTCCTCCTAGTGGGGTGAGTAACCAATCAGGCAGACCCCCTGGAGGGCTGCTAGCCAGCCTCCCTACGCCACCTACAGGTTGCTACCAAAGCCCCAACATTTTGTTGTCTGTGAAACTACGTCGTCACTAACAGGCCATTGTCCAGTCAGGGGTCGCCGCCAAGGAAGGCTATCAATTTACTGCCTCCACAAGTGTACCACTGGTGTTCTGTCTTCTTCCTGTTTGACCACCGTCTGCTGCAGCAGGGCATGTAGAACAGGAGAACATCAATGTGAATACTAGTTTGTATCTTCAGGTTTAGACCAGACTTATTACCGATATATATCTTGCCTCGCCAAGTTGATCCTCATGGGTAAGTGTCTTCAAGTTTAGGGTTCTTTTTTGTTGGCCTACCAAAATGTTATCCTTTCAATAATAAGCTTCAGCAATTTGAAAAACCTCCAAAGGACCACTCCAGAATGATCTCATACTAACAGCCACGTTAAGGGTTGGCTATGGAATACCATGGAGCCCATATCACGGCAAAATTCATGTACCAATGTAATGCTAAGGATACATGGGATGTTGCCAAACACCATTAAACCCATGAGAAGAATGCTCTTCAGGTGTCCAATCCATGGGAGACTAGGACTTCTGAAAATTTTGAAAAAGAGGACCCTCAATGCCTACTATGATTTTATATAAGCATTGGCACAGAAACTCAACTTATTTCAACCAATAGGTTATAATGTCGTCAGACTAATAAATACAACAGTCTTATCACAGCTAAATTTACATACAATCTTTGTCAGAAGCCCGTTCCACTACGTGTCATCGTCGTGGTCAACCGCCCTTTTCATCCATCAATGAGGAATGAGCCCGTCTTTTGTAGTCTGACACACCTGTCTTGTATCTTGAGGTGGAAGCACAAGATGCCATTATCGTTGGCATCTGAGGGAGGGGTCGAGGACGAGGCCCACGCCCCAAGTGCAATTTTTATGGCAAGTAGACCATTGTTATCAGAAACAACACAGGCATCCCTATGGCAGAGGTTGTCCTCCTGTCCCAAGCCCAGCTCACTTCACTCTGAATTGCGAGGATCCTTCTCAGGTCTCTATTTCCAAACAAGAGTATGAGCAACTTATCCAAGCATCTCAACAATCCCATGATTCTACCTAATCATTCCAGCTCCTCAGTCAATCTCACTACCGATCAAGGTAATGTCAGGACATCCATGGTTGCTACCTACTCTGTGGTTCATACTGGATATTGACTCTGGCTATAGACAACACATAGACCGATAGGAAACATCTTACCTCCTTGGATTCTTGTATACCTCACATCACTTACTTTAGCAAATGGATCCATAAAATGGTTCAATCCCGTGGGACAGTTCTTGTATCTTCATCTATCTACTTACGATCTGTTGAGTATGTTCCCACTTTTTCCTTTATCCTTATGTTTGTTTTGAAGCTTGTAGATTCCTTACATTATTACGCCACATTTGGTCCCGCTAGTTCGTGCTAGCTTCCCAGTGTATGAAGATAATTGGGCATGGTTCTACATCTGGGATTTATACTACTTCGACGTAGATATATCCAGTCACTCTGCTTTGTTGATCGATTCTGCACTCCAGCTCCACCAATGTTATGGCCATCCATCTCTAGAGAGACTCAAAAAATTAGAACCACGACTTTCCGGGGTTGAGTTTATTTTGTGTGATTTCTGCCAATTGAACAAGTGTCACTGTTCATCTTTTCTTGTTCGTATCTTTATCTTTGTTCAATATTGTTCACAATGATATGTGTGATCTGTTTTGTACCTTAATTATAATGGTTATCTTTATCTTATCATTTTTGCAAATGATCATTCACGTATGACCTGGGATGTTAACTTATTATGAAAGCTTGTGAAGTTCTTGGTGCTATTAAAGTTTTTCAAAGAATTATTCGAATACAATTTCAAATACCAAAGCCATTAGTATGATTCATCAACAAGTCTTGTGCTTATACCCCACAGAAAAATGGAGTTGTTGAGCATAAAAACTAGCATTTATTCGATATGATAGGTACCCTTGCCTTACAAGCTCATTTACCCAAAGTATTTTGATCTGAGGCAATCTTGACGGTTTGCTTTCTACTTATATAGGCAACCTTCTTCTGCCTTAGTGGGACAACCCTATTTTGCTCCTCCTAAAATCTTCGATTATACTGCCTTTGTTCACAACTTTGATACTCAGATCAACAAACTGGATCAGCGGGTCGTACATAACTTTTTTGGGAAAATTCTCATCCAAAGAAAGGGAACAAATGTTATCAGTTATCACCCTTCATCTCAGGGAATGCATATCTCCATGGGTGTTACTTTTCATGAGTCGGGAAAAAAATCATAAAATGCACCCAACCAAGATTTTAAAGTGTGAGACGCATCAAGGTGTTTTCATCAGAGCCAAAGCGTAAGCCTCAAGGCAGTCGAGGCCTAAGCCTCAGAATGTACAAAGGCGTGCGCGTACATGTGTATGTGTGTGTATTATAATATAATATAATATAATATAATATAATATAATATATTACAAACATATATATACATATAGATATATACATATAAATATATTTATATGTATGAATACGATATATGTACATATATATAATAATATATACAGATTTACATAAATATATAGATATATGTGTATATACTATATAGACACATACATATAGTCATATACAAATATATAAAAATAGAAAGACATTTCATTTATATATATACATATATATATACTATTACAGTTACACACGTGTAGGTAGATACAAATCTATACATACAAACATAGTTATAAGTACACACATGCTTATACAGACGCACAAGTATTTGTATACATACATGGAACATATAATGATATAAGTATGTAACATATTTATAGTTGTAAACAGATATAAACACACACATATATAGATATGCGCATACATATTGTGTGTATTATAATATTATAATATAATAATATAATATATATATTACAAACATATATATACATATAGATATATACATATAGATATATACATATAAATATATTTATATGTATGAATACGATATATGTACATACATATAATAATATATACAGATTTACATAAATATATAGATATATGTGTATATACTATATAGACACATACATATAGTCATATACAAATATATAAAAATAGAAAGACATATCATTTATATATATACATATATATACTATTACAGTTGCACACGTGTAGGTCGATACAAATCTATACATACAAACATAGTTATAAGTACACACACATGCTTATACAGACGCACAAGTATTTGTATACAAACATGGAACATATAATGATATAAGTATGTAACATATTTATAGTTGTAAACAGATATAAACACACACATATATAGATATGCACATACATATCTCTATATACAAATAATTTTGGTTAGTTTGGTATTAAGCCCAAAATAAGGTAATATAGTCTTTTTTAGAGACAGTATGAGGCTTACGCCTCGCAAACGCTTGAACGCCTCGATACGCCTCTCATAAATTAAGGCACACGCCTCTCACTGGCAGACTGAGGCTTAAGCCTTGAGGCGTACCAGAGACCGCCTCGCCTCGAAGCTTACGCATCTAAAGCTTCGAGGGGTGTTTTTATAAACCATGACCCCAACTCACCAACATTCAAGCATGTCACACTTTTTATACCTTAGGCACTGAGCTTTTATGCATAGCCTCCACAAATTTAGCTCCTCAACAATAACTTCTGGTGTATCAACAAAGATCTATTACAGATTCACAGACCATTGACCCTGCCCTATCTACCACTTTGACTAAATCTTCATTGCCCATTTCCCTTCAGAAAGGGAAAGTTTCTTGTATTTCAACAACCTATTCCTAATGTTTGTTGTCTTTCCAATTTGTTGGGGTGTACTTCTGTGTTTGCAAATGCACTCAACAATATCGGCATTCCAAAGAACCATGCGACAGTCATTCAACACACTATTTGGAAGGTGGCAATGAATGATGAAACTGTTGCATGGGTGAGCAATCACAAATGACACGCCGGGTCTTGTTGATCCTCCTCAAGACAAAAATAATGTAGATGACCAAATTGTTGCATTGGTGAGCAACCACATATGACACATGGGATCTTATTTTTTGGTAACCCAGGAGACTCGTAAGGCTTGCGTCGAGCCCAACCTGGGGAGCTCAACCCCATCCCATAAGGAGTGTAGCCCATTAAGTCACGCAGAGGCCGACAACGCTATGGGAGAAACAATTCCGAACAGCACCACCAGGGGGATTCGAACCCGAGACCCTTCTTGAGGGGCCTCGTGCTGCAACCACCTGAGCTACTGCTCGCCGACTACACATGGGATCTTATTGATCCTCAAGACAAAAATAATGTGGGTTGTTGGTGGGTATTCTCTGTCAAACACCACTGCCATGGCTCTATTAAGAGAGCTAAGGCTCACATGCTAACAAAAGGATACTAGGAACCTATGGGATCAACTATTTTGAACCTTCTACAGAAAAGGATTTAAATGTGGACTATAGTTTAGATTATTCTTTCATTAAGTAAAGCCATATAGCACGAGAGAAATCATCGACAAAAATAACAAACATATATAACCAAGTTTAGAAGTAACACGAGTCCGACCCCATACATCGAAACAGACTTCGCTCTTTGACTCACCCTAGACCTAAAGACAGACCTTGTATGATTCCCCAATTGACATGATTCACATTGCAAGCTCTCTAAGTTGAACAAACCTTGAGCTTTTCTATAGACATGTGACTAAGACTATGGACTACCAAAGGAGAAGCAGTGACACGTGATGTAGGCGACCTCTGCACGTAGTAAAGTCCATCCAATTCATACCCTTCGCCAATCATCTTCCTCGTCTTCAAGCCTTGTATAACACAAGTAACCTGTAAGAAAGTGACAATGGCTTTAAGAGAACAAGTTATTTTGTTGATAACAAATCAAAAGGTAAATACGAGATGAACAAAGTGGACAGAAGAGACATATGTGGAGTACGTGAAACTATCCCAGATCCCATACCAGAGGCAATGAAACCATCTACAAGGGTAACATTGGATAGGTTGGGCTTATGGGTGTAATTTGTGAACAACTCAGATACCCTAGTGATGGGATCATTAGCACCTGAATCAAGGACCCAGTCTGACTTGGATGACAATGCCCTAGATGCCTGAGAGATGCAAGTTGACGGACCAAATCTCTGTGTGAGAAAAGGACCTGAAGACGTAGCTTATCAATTGAGAGTACTCTTCCAGCAAGCACTTGATGAGCCACCTCCTTTTGAGAACCCTCTATAACTACCATATTGGCTGACTTAGCAGGAAATCAATGTAGTTCGTAACAAGAATCCTTAGTGTGCCCTTTCCTGCCATAGTGGGTACCCTCTAGACGTTGATGGAATGCTCCACGACCAAATCTTCCTCCTCAGATGACACCTCGGTTGCGACTGTATCCTCTAGATGCAGTGTCTCTACCAGACTGAGTGACTAAGGTTGACCACCTTGTGACTGAGCAATAACGACTACTACCTGCTTTAAGATAACATGACACCCTAGGATAGGTGTGAGCCAAAGAAGAAAGCTCGACTCAAGACAAAATTTGATTATGGACACCCTCGTGCTCACGACGAAGCCCAACCAAGAACTTGATCATTGTCATATGATCACATTGTCGTTACATCTTTTGAATGTATGTAGACAGAGGAAGTAAATCATGCAAATCATCAGACATCAACCAAGTGAGTCACTTCGCCAAAGTATGCGTAAGTGACTTCTCCCTAGTATAGCCCATATAACTCTACTCATACATGTAAGAGACGTTTGAATACATCAGTTGAAGATGATCCCACAATGTCTTGCATATCTCGAAGTGGTTTGTCACATCTTCTATATGCCGATTGTGGCTCCATGGTATTCCACAGCAAACTCATTAGATTCCTTGCATGTTCCCATTGCTCCCAACGCATTGGGATCTTTTGGTGACTCAAACGTCAAATTTATTTTGTGTCCTTGACCCTTAAACTAGATCTTAGCCATATGCCTCCATTGATTCTAGTTCTTCACATTAAGTTTTCAAAAAGTGATAATTTGATTTTGAACTAGTAAAAGTGGCATGTTGTAATGCTCGGGCCCACTGCCCTAGGCTCTAGTAGAGTTTCAGGAATGACGATTGGCCCCACAGACCACCACTAGCCTTAACTGCGCACTTTGTCCTCACTGACGCGCAAGCCAGGATCAACTTCCCGACTGGTCACCCATCCTAGTACTACTCCAAGCTGAGCACGCTTAACTATGGAGTTCTTTAGTGATGGGCTCCCGGAAAAGGAGGTGCACCTTGGTGATATGGGTAGTCCAATCATTCATTTTAAGATCAACTTATCCGAGGCCTCAAATCCTGGGATGTTACACATGTTGTACTGATGTCTCCGTTCAGGCATGAGAACAATTTAAGTGGTGGAATTTGGGTTGTTGAACAGTAGAGAATAGCCACCCAAAAAGTTTTATAGTGAAATCCCAGGTCAGCGGACACGTTATGCCTCCATTGATTCTAGTTCTTCACATTAAGTTTTCAAATAGTGATAATTTGATTTTGAACTAGTAAAAGTAGCATGTTGTACTGATGTCTCCTTTCAGGCATGAGAACAATTTAAGTGGTGGAATTTGGGTTGTTGAACAGTAGAGAATAGCCACCCAAAAATTTTTATAGTGAAATCCCAGGTCAGCGGACACTTTATGTAAAGGTCAGGGTACTACCACCGTAACCCATGGCCTTCACCTTGGAGAAAAGGGGTTTGACAACCTCCTTGCCTATAGCAAACGAAGAAAGTGAAAGTTGGGGATGGTAGAGGGGGTTGGGACGCCCAACTAGGACCAAGTATGGAGGGAGGATGGTGATCCCTCTTCCCTCGAGACGAGCTGCAAGTTTGATAAACGTAAATGGTATTGATAGTCAGAGAAGATGGCATCTAAGGAGGAATGCCAAGGTTTCCCCACAACTAATGGTGATCTCCCTAGGGCCACTTGTGATGGGAGGGGCCAACCCAATTGGAAGATCAGATTGAATCCAACAAACGAAGGCACATGGGCCTCTATAATACCTGCATTGCTATAGTAACGTACTGGTAGAAGTGTCAAAGATGTAAAGACAAGGGAATCAAGTTGATGGCTTAAATTCTCTGGACAAATTAGGGATTCACACCTACTCTGATACCATATTACGGATGTGGAACGAGTGGGAGAGAACACTCGACCCATTGTATAGTCGTGGGGTACCGTATATAAATACATGGAATACTTTACACACTTTACAATTAGGTCCTCCACCTTTTCGTCACTAATACGCATAGGTCCCTATACATAATTTAACAAATAAATTCTTACCTATATGATGGGTGTGTTTCAAATCCACGTTTATGTCATTAACAGCAACAAACGACTTATACCTATCTTCTGGTGGGGGGGCTCAGATAGCAAAAGGAAGAGTCATTTGGCTTCTTGGAAGAGGATCTGCAAAACTAAGAATGTAGGGGGGAACTCAATTTTATGCATTTAAACATTTTCAATATTGCTCTACTGGCCAAACACGCTTGACACTTTTCTCAGATCCCGACTCTAATGCATTCTCTATCCTAAAAAGTAGATATTTCAAAAAATACTGATTCTTGGAAGCCTATCGAGGTTATGATCCCACTTTCACTTGGTGTAGCATCTACAATGCAAAACCCTTGCTAATGGAGGGCCTAAGATGGAGTACAGGGGATGGCAAAGAGGCAAGAGTGTGGACGGATAAGTAGTTTCATAACACTAAGGGCTACTGCGATAAAATCTTTATCTGGTGACTTGTCCAATATTATGGTGGAGCAACTGATAATGATGATTGAGGGACCTAGAGTTTAGATAGGCTCGATGATATTTTCACCATATATGACATCATAAGCAATATTTATTCCCTATGATAGATGGCCTCTTCAATATTAAGTCAGCTTATCAGCTTGGTGTGTATTGCGATCAGAATGACTGGATGGGTTAAAGTTCAAAACCATCATACTTTTGGGAGTTAATCTGGATACCTAAAGCCCCACCAAAACTTAGACATGTCGCATGGCACCTGTGCTCCGATCACATCCCTACAAAGGGCAGACTCTTGACTAAACATATCAATACTGGTAGAGATTGCAATATATGTGAAAATGCCTAGGAATCATCTTACCATATCACGTTTGATAGTTGTTATGCGATGGAAATTTGCAACAAAGTGCCTTCAAGCACCCCATCTAGGACATACCTTAGACAACATGATCGGCATCATATTATGGATCTGGAACAGGTTAGATAAGACTACTATCACAACCAATGTTTTATAAAGCGGGAAGCGGGAGGCGTGCGGATGCCAACTGCTGGCCGCTTGAGCGGCAAGTAAGGCGGGTTTCTAATTTTTTATACAATTTTTCATAAAATTACACATAAATCTATATAAATCACATATTGTAGTTAGACATTTTACTTATGTAAAACACATTATACAACATAATGAAACACCCAAACAGTGTATGAATTATTACACAAGTCATAACTATAAAATAATGGATGACATTATGACAAATTGCCACTAAATAAATACAACTCAAGTAAAAATACATGAAGAAGATCAAGAAAATAAATATAAATTACTGTTGTACCTGTAGATGGAGCATGATCCGTAAATAATTAGTTGATTTTGTATTACATTTACACACTGGCTGTTTCTTAGATTAATGTTCTATAGTTAGTAATTAGTACTATACAGCAGTACACTATTACTGAGTTGTGATAATTACATAGTTTTATGTTACATATACATGGTAAGTTTTATGTTAGTATTACTTGCCATAACAGACATAATAGGTACATAGTCGTCACTACTGTATATAGCAGCAGAATCAGTGTAGTATTACACACTGATTAACTATTATACAGTATTTATATACATACATAGTTACTTAATACAGTAATATCATATTAACATGTTAAATAATGTTATACAATATCAATAGTGTAATATTACATAATGAAAATATCATTACATTTCACTTTTGGGCCTAAGAAGTGGGTCTAGGTCCTGCTTTTCACTTAAGCGGACTCAGGCGGGCGCTCAGAATCAGTGTCCAGGCGGGCGCTTGAGCGGGCTGAGCGGGCATGAAGTGGCCGCCTAATGCAAAACCGCCTGACCAGCCGCCTAAGGCCTATTTGGAGCGGCCAAGGGTCTCATCCGCCTGAGCGGCCGCTTAAGCGGCCGCCTGGGCCGCTTTTTAAAACACTGATCACAACGTTTGTTAGTCTCTGCCTTGCAGCTCGAAAGCCAAGAAATGAGGCCCTCTTCACTTATGCGCAACCAAAGTCCAGCATATTTACTTCAAGGCCCGATGCAATGGGTGAATGATCATAAAGGGATTAGTTGTAGATTTGCAGGGATCAGCAGTCAGCCTTATAATTGATTTGCACGACGGTCTACACCACCTTTAGGGTGGTTGAAGATCAATTCAGATGTCACTTTGTTGCATGGTCAACTGACAAGCTTCAATACAATTTTCAGAAATGAAAAAGGGGAGATTGTGGTGGCGTGTTGGCGAGAACAATTCTAGGGAATTGATCAACTTTGATAGTTAAATGCTACGGTATTTACCTTTCCCCTACTACTACTACAAGGTTGGGCATGAACTACCGGGATGGAATCAGATGCAATCAATGTCATCAACAAAATCAACAAGACAAGTGGAGGGAACATCTCGCTGGAGCAAATCTTTAAACAAATTGATGAGATGACAACCAACTTTGAGGTTGTTAAGTTTGTCATGTTGCTAGAGAGAGCAACTCTACTGCCCACAATTTTGCAAGAATGGGTCTTGGCTTGGATGAAGACTTGCTTTCTTTGAGTGATTTCCATGTTGATTGTAACCCAAACTCTTGTGATGTTCCAGATAGAATGCAATCCATCTATTAATTTTCAAAAAAAAAGACCTCTTTCCGCAAATTAGGCCAAATTTGCCCAAATTTAACTTGATTTAGCTTAAATCAAACCTATGTCAACCATAAACTGACGCAATGTGATCTAATTTGACCAAATTCAGACCAAAATCATGCTAACTTAGCCTTTAAGTGGCTTAATTTGGGTCAAACTGCCTTAGGCGCCCACTTAAGACACTAAAAAGGCTAGGCGTCTAGTTTGAGACGTCATGACCCCAGCCTAGGGTGCCTAGGCGGCGCCTTAATAACTAAGTAAATGGTGGATAAAATTATTGGATATGTTGATGCAGATTGGGTCGGAATCCTAATGAGTGACATTCTACTTCCGAGGTATGTGTTCTTTTGGGTGACCATCCCCATTGTTTGGAGAAGTAAGACACAGACATTGCTTGCACAATCAAGCATGGAAGCTGGATATAGGGCTATGGCTAAGGATGAGTATCGGACCGTGCTGGCCCGATTAAATCTGCAACTTAGCCTGCGTAACCCGACCCAGACCCAAACCCAATATATTATATGGATGGGTCTGGCTTGAAAACTAGACCCATATATTTATTAGGGTCAGGTTTGGGCTGAGGTAAACCTGGACCCGAAAACCTAAATACTCAAATTAAATATTATACATATTATGTATGTATACATCTAAGTCTATTTCAAGAGGGAAAAATATTATGTTTCTTGTTGTAAAAGGTAGCATGCAACCAACCCAGTGTGGATAATTCTTGATGAATCAGCACGAGTAGTGAATCAATATTAACAAAATAACCAAGACATTAATCGGTGTGTTTGATTGCTTTGTTTTGATCTCACCACGCTATTCAATTAACAGCTTTTGTTGTTTAACTATATATATATATATATATATATATATATATATATATATATATATAGACACACACACACACACACACACAAAGGAAGGCAAGGTCTAATAGTGGAAAACGTCATATCATTAGCTCATGGTGAAAGAATAAGAAGCAAACAACTCACTACACAGTAGATTCGATTCATTTTTCTAGTCCAATATGTCCACTTTTACGAGACAAATGATCTAATCTCTTCCAATACCCATTGCATATACATTTAGGAACAAACAGCTAAGCTAAACAAACTTTAGCTGCATAGAAAACAAAGCATATGTGACACTCATTTAGTTTTCATATTAGCAAGTTATATCCAACACATAAATTTGGTTTGTTTATTAAATGGTAAAAGAGCTAACCCGAACGCGGCCGGAAACCTAAGATTGCTATGTAGGCCTGGTACAGGCTGTCATTTTTCAATTGCACTTGGGCCCGTACCCGGCCTGTGGTCCACCTAAAATGTGGGTTTGGGTTACAAGCAAAGCTCGATATGAACCGACTAGATGCCCATCACTAGTTATGGCCCATGCTTGTCTCCTCATATATTGGTATCTCCACCTGAAGTTCTTCTCTTAAGACTCTATCCCTAGGCATGTGAACAAGCACACAAAACGCTTGCACTTATACTAATAATGAGGACGTGCCTCTTCCCCTCCTCCTGCATCAGATGCGAGCACGCAACTAACCTGCTCATATTTTATGAAGATTGGTATCCGGGTAGATAATGTCCCTACTACCTAGTCCTACCACCTTTGTTTCTAACTATCCTAACTTACATAAGTCTATTGTTGCAGACTAGGGGACATACTTGGGATCTGTCTCCAGTTGATTGCCTACTTGTGGGTAGTAGTTGGGCCTTCTTTATCAAATGCCGTCTAGATGATACTAATGGGCGTCTCAAGGCTCAACTTATTGCTAAATGATACACTTGGGCCTATGGTGTTAATCATTTAGAGACCTCTTCTCTCATGCAGCCCATTATGTTCGACTTCTAGTATATGTCGTTGTAAATCTGGACTAACCCCTCCTCCAGTATGATGTTAAAATGTAATATTGTATAGAGAGCTCAATGAGACAATCTTCATGGAGCAACCCTCTGACTTCGTAGCTCAAAGGATGTGTGACAACCTCTGTGGTCTGAAATTCGACACATACAGTCTAAAACAAAGTCCATGTCGCATAAAGAAACTGAGTGAGATTCTTCTTAAAAAGGCCTTTGCCAAACTCATGCTAACCACTTGCCCATTGTTAAAAAGATCTGCTAGGGCATTTATTGTCTTACTTGTTTACGGTGATGATATAATCCTTTTGTGAAATTGATCCTACTTGTATCCAAGCAGGAAAGCAGCTTTTCAGCAAACATGTTGTCATTAAATAACTAAAAAAATAAAATTGCTTTCTGCTATTGTAAGTCGCTCATACCTCATACAATAGTTTGAAATTCTAACAAAAATGAATAATTTTGGTCAAAATTTTGTTTTTGGCAAGTAATCGATATAGAACTACATGTAGCTAGGGACAATGGCGGAAAAAATGATATGTAATTCCATTAAAAAGGGGGAAATGAAAAAAATTTATGAATTATTTAATTGCATATAAGATAGAGATATAATACATTATTGCATAAGAGAATTTGTATAGATTACATAATAGAAATCCCCTTCAAATCAGTTCTTATCTTTTTCCTCACATGTAGGAAACCCCTACCAATATCAATATATGATATTATTGCATAAATTAGATGTATATCTATGTAGATGACCTTGGTAAAATTGTGTGACTTAATTCCTTTATTTGGTCGTCAAAATCATGCGTGAAAATCTTGTATCGACAGGAATTGATTTGTTGAAATTTTATGTCAAAATATATGTGAATGTTTGTTTGTGACCATAGGAAGTAGCATCAAAAGCGGCCATTATAAACTATGCCTCATATGTTATCTTTTCATAGAGAAAGGAAGCAATCGATCTTGTTGGCAACACTGGCATGCTAGGTGCCAAACCGACGTCACTTGATGCTAATGCTGCCTCAGATGATGACTCTTCCTATGTTTATCCATTTAACCAAAAACTATAGAAGAATGATAGTTAAGCTTACACACCTGACTTACACACGGCCAGATATCATTGTTGTTATTGGCTTGGTTAGTAGATCTCCTGATAAGCCTCAAGAATGTCATACGAATGTGTATGTAAGATTATTTGTTATCTCGAGGGTTGCACTACAAAAAGACTATGGCATCGCTGGCTTTCTTGATTTTGACTATCCTAGTAGTCGTGTTGACAAAAAATCGACTTTGGGAAATTTGCAACTTGTTGGCGGGAACGTAGTCAGCTGGTTATTAAGAAGCTAGTTGTCTTTGCCTAGTCTAGTGTTTCAACTACCTATAGGGCAATGGCTCAAACTGCACGGGAAACGACGTGGTTCAAGACATTTGTTTGACGAACTTCTATCTCCACTTCATCGCCAACAATCCTGTCTTTCACAAAAGGACAAACCATATTGAAGTCAATTGTCACTTTGTACAAGAAGTTCATCAGATAAAGATTATCTACGCTACTTTCACCAAATATACAACAAAGAGTTGTTGATCTATTAACCAAACCTTTGTGAAAGAAGGTTTTTCTACTCTAATGCACAAGCTAGGCATAATCAATATTTATGCTCCCGCTAAAGGGAGACTGTTGAAGTTATTCAAGCTCTTTAGGGTCAACTGGCCTATTGGGTCTAAATAACTTAGGCATGTTTAGTCCCACAATGCATAATCAAGGAAGTAATTCACATACTTTCCTATATAAGCATGTGACAAGTAAAAAGTTAATAACAAAGTTGAATGCCGTTATTTTACAGGTAATGCATGCCCAAGGCATCCATCCACATCACTAGTTGCCTTACCGCCTTAAAAATTATGCTCTCACCCAGTTCAGACTTCAGATGGTAAAGCTGGTGCTATATTTGATATTTCCAATTACTAAGACGCAAAGGAGGAATTAAGGCCCTTGAGACTGGGGAGAATTAGGTAAGTAAAATAAATTTCATTGAGGAGTCAGATGAATTTACTTTCCAAAAAGGTTGCTATTAATGCATGAACAAATGCTACGAAACAGAGATAAATGCACAGGTAAAAGAGATTAGAGACTTACAGGTCTCAAACTTGGGGGAGATATAATATTCAACAATGGAGAAACAAGTTCTTCTGCAAAACTTTCAATTGACAAATGTCTTGAAATATGCGGAGATATTTTATTATACCAACACTTGAGTTGATCTTTTTTCTCGATAAGTGTCATCCGACACCTGGAATTAAGGTCAACAATAAAATTAGATTTACTATTAGATTTACTATTAGATTGACAACTGACAAACTAGCATGTACTTAGTCTACCTTTGAAGAGACTTCGGCCATTCAATATGGGGTTTATTGATCTGTGCTATAAGATTTTTTATATAGATAGCAATAAAGGGCTGGTAACCTACAAAGTGAAATTCAGTGTGCTTGATGGTTGCTGTGAAATAAAACTATAAAATGACATGAATATCAGAAACAACAATGGGATATTTTGAAAGAGAAACCATTAAGGTGCATGTGGTGAGTCCGTGCAACAAAACGATGCCATGAATCTGAAATGCCGAGAGCATCCAAACAACAAACCTTCAACCAAAGAATGAGGCATAATTGCACAATAATTCAAGAAATTCTTTTAGATACGCACATCTAAAAAAGTTAAGCTATCGGAAATAAAAAAGTTTGAAGTATGTTCAGACTTACAGTCTTCTGGAATGAAGGGTCGTGATAAGAAAGATGCAGAAAATTTTCATAGATACCGTCCATTGTTAATTCATATTCACCGCTGTCAGAGATGAATTTTGAGAAACTTGCATTATCAAACAACAAGAAGACAGATGGAGTTTTCAGATAGAACTTTCTTACCGGTCAGATAAAAGGGAATAAAGACGTTCGAAATCTCTGGAAGCATTATTACTCTTATTAAACTTATCGTGTTTGTCTTTTCTTTTTTGAAGTACCTAAAAAAGTTGTTTGTGTAAACCAAAATAAGGAAACATATGTACATATGAAGAGATGTACCACGCAAGAACTTTACTAAAAAATCCAAGGGTTGAAGCTTCACTTAGGAAGTCAAGGATATCTGCTGTCAGCATAAGCAACATCATTACCTCTTTCCATACATCAAAAGCACTCTTAGACATGTCCTTGCGACCAACTACTTGCGAACCAATTTCCAACTAAACAACAAAAATAGGAGTCATAGAGCATACAAAACTAAGTAGATGATCAGCATAGTTTACTTTTCACTTACAATGTTAAGATATTCTTTTTTCTTGTTGAGAAATTGTAGTGTATTAAGACATGAACGTATATCACATTCTGCGAAGGCGGCAAATAAAACATTAAAGTGGAAGTCAGTTTTAAGAGAAATTAGATCATAGACTTGTACATGTATATGCCTCTAACATCTGTCTGTCCTAGATACAACTAAACATACCAGTATGATCAGCAAGTGCAGAAAGAGCAATAGAACTGGCCTTAAATCCTTCCTTATTACATATGTACTTGAGCCTATACAAACAACAGTTTCAGATATCAAAACAGCAAAATATAGTATAAAGCAAAATAGAAAAATATGGATTATATATAAATCTATCAATAACTCACTGTTAAGTTTGAAAACATATACCTGTTCACAACCCGATTTATTGTAGGCTGAGCAAACAAATGCACCCTAGCAAGAAAGAGAACCATGAATACGAGTGTTTTTAACCTGCTTAACTTAACAGAGCATCTAAACTCTTGTCCTCAACAATGCCATCTCACTATGAAAAGAATATACTATGCTAAAAAAGAGTATTTTTTACATGCATATCAAATCCAATCAACTGCAAAAACTATTGTCTGCTCAGTTAACAGGATCATAGTTACAAGACTTACTTGGCCACTTGGCGCAATGGCCGCAGTGCGGGTGCATAGAGATCATTACAAATGCAAATAACCTTCAACCATATATTTTTGCGTGAGCGAATAAATGTAGGAAATGATCAAAATAACAAACAATATTGAGCATCCATACAGGCCTAGACAATGATGTAGATTTATGTCCTTTTCTTGACTGTTTTTTCCCCGATTTTTCATCCATTTGGTCATCTTTGCTATTAGCCTTCCTATCAGAAGAAACCTGCATGAACAATGATACTTTATAGTGGATGATAGTCTTGAGATAGTAACCTTCTGCAAATGCATACCAATAAGTAGGATGGAATCTTTATACTATACATCATCAGACAAATAAGAATGTACCACCTCTAAGTAACCATATTTGTTAACGCAACTCTCATATATCACAAACTTTCAGCAGGGAACAGAAATTTCAGGCTATGCCAAAGAGTAATTATTCTGCCAATTATGTGGAATTGTTTCAGCCTGGGTTGTCTACTATTAATATGGAATGAAGCCCACATTAAAGCCTTCTTCTACCAAATACATGTTGAGACATAAGTGAAATATGGCAGTTGTGTGGGTCACATGGGGCTTCCAGAGGGAAGAAGAGACCGTAATTGAAATCCACCATGACGCAGAGTAAGAAAAAGATGGCTGAAGCTATAGGTGCTGTCAACGGGTCCGAGTTGAGAGGGGTCCTATTTCAGGTCAATTCGGGTCAGCCCAAAAATGCTCGACCCGGAAAAAAATTTGGGTCCTACCTGCTCAACCCGAACCCAAAACTCCCATTTGTGGGTCAAACCCGATAAACCGAATAGACCCGAAAATACCATGCTATATGCAGACCTGAGAAAACCGAAAATGCAAACCCGAAAATGCAAAAGCGAAAAACCCAAAAATGCAAACCCGCTAAACCCAAAATTGCTAGAAATATATATTCACTAAATATTATTTTGTAAACAAAGACTTGTATAAACTATTGTAAATCACAAGAGAATAATCATATTTATCCTTAAAAATGTAAAGATATTGTGAAGCAACCTGCATCCCGGTCGATACTATCGACACTCTGTCGATAGTATCGAGATCAGTTCAGGTTCAAGTTGAAGCCACCTGCATCTCGATTGATACTATCGACACACATGTCGATGGTATCGAGATTGGTTCGGGCGCAAGACAATGTTCTGTCGATACCATCGACATGTGTGTCGATGGTATCGACACCAGCACAGCGGCGGAACGACAATCCAGCGGCAGCCCTATTTTGCTTATGAAATTTATTTTTTATTCCTTTTCTCTCTTTGTACCTCATGTACTTACCCTAATATATATATACAAGTGTGTAGGCTCAAGCCCTACTCACGTTTGCTGCATCTTGCAGCCGACATGTGATCGGTGTTCCTGTCTTCTTCCCTTCTTCATTTCTTCTTACATGGTATCAGAGCGGAGATCGATCTAGGGTTTCTCCTTTCTCTCTCCAACGGATCTCTCCAGGTCTCTCTCTCCTTGACGGCCGGCTGCTTTCCAACCGTCAACTTGGTGTAATCCACCGGCTGCGTAGAACCACCGTTGGCTACTCTGGGTCTGCGGTAGATATCTAACTCTACCGTAGCCACTATCACAAAGCGGTTGAGGATCTCCAGGTGATCCAACGATCATCTAAAAACACCACCGGAGGACTAGTTTCGTTTCAGCCATCATCCTAGTCACACCTCCTCCATGTGTGATTAGGAAGATCATTTGGAGGTTGTGAATGCGTCGGTAACGCATTTCTCCTTGTTTTTCTTCTGTGTGTGACGTACATCTCTCCGTCACCACACTCTATTTGACGTGTATCAATCCGTCATATAATCTGTTCTACAATGGAGGATATCAAGACACCTATGATCTACAACGAGGTGTCACCTATCGCTTCCATTAAACTCAACGGGAAAAATTATCTTCTATGGATGAACGCCATCCACACCGTCTTGGAGGCTCGTGACAGAGCAAGGCGTGTTGACTCGGGTCCCAAGGCATCTACTGACGAAGGGTATGCTGAATGGAAGCGACATGACAGTCTTGTGAAGACTTGGCTGTGGAATAGTATGGAACCTGCAATCGCCGCAAGGTTCATGTTCTACTCTACGGCCAAGGAAATATGGGACGCGGTGAAGCAACATTATTCTCAAGAGAAGAATGCTCTCCGTCAGTTTATGATCTATGATCGTCTGTTTGCTGAAAAACATGGTGACCGATCTCTTGAGGAGTATTTTGGGGCGATTCATGCTCTTGCTCAAGAGCTAAGTTATTATCATCCTGTGACTGTTGCTGAACAGATAAAGGATAGAGATGATCTTGTTACAGCCAAATTCTTATCTGGGCTTAACTCGGCTTGTAGCTCCGCTCGGAGCGTTATTCTGGCTACTGATAAATTACCCAGTCTTGTGGAGGCTTATTCAAGGATCCAGCAATCTCTGTTTGAGTCTGCTACCTTTGTTTCTGATATACCTTCTGGAGAATCTCATGTGTCTGTTGTTGCTGCGGTACGAGGAGGACGACCCGGTTTGGGTAGAGGGCGTGGGACACGTCCGAAATGTACCTTTTGTGACAAACCGGGACATACAGTGGAGAAGTGTTGGAAGAAACATGGAAGACCTGCTGCACCACCTGTGGGGGCAGCACATTGTGCCACCACCACAGGATCCTCATCCTCTACAACTGTGGGTACTACCTCTGGCACCGGCATCACTCTTACTCAAGAAGAATATGATCGGTTCATTCAGGCGACACAGCACATGAGTATGGGGTCATCATCATCTTCTTCATCAGCAAATCTGGCATCTACAGCTGGTAATCAGGCTACATCTCTCATAGCATCTGGCTCATCCTCATCTTGGGTGGTTGACTCTGGCGCCTCACAGCATATGACTGGTATGAGGAGATTGCTCCACACTATTGACTCATCTATTCCTCACCAATTTGCTACACTGGCAGATGGTTCAGTGAAAAGAGTTTTAGCTAGTGGATTTGTCTCCCTAACACCCAAGATTGATCTTAAATCAGTTCACTTTGTGCCTGAATTCCCTCTTAATCTTCGTTCTGTTGCAAAACTAATTGACACTCTAAAATGTTGGGTAATATTTGGACCTTCTTGTTTTATATTACAGGATCTCAAGAGTATGAAGACGATTGGTGGGGGGCCTAGGAAAGGTGATCTCTACCTTTTCAACGGTGACAGTCTACCTCGCCAAATGCCTGCTCCTGCTCCATCTATCTTGTTGAGTGGTTCCCCTTTACTATGGCATTGCAGATATGGACATCCTTCTTTGGAGAACCTGCGGAAGTTGGAACCAGAGTTGTCCCAATTATCTTCCTTAGAGTGTCAGTCTTGTCAACTGGGAAAGCACCATAGGTTATCCTATCCCAGTCGAGTCAATAAGCGGGCTTCTTGTCCCTTTGAGTTAGTGCATAGTGATGTGTGGGGTCTTGTAAAAGACCAGAGTTATAATGGTTTTCGTTATTTTATCTCCTTTGTCGATGATTTCTCACGCATGACATGGATCTACCTTCTTAAAAGTAGAGAGTCTGTGTTGTCTATTGTGAAACATTTTCATGCTGAAATTAAAGTCCAGTTTGATTGCAATATAAAAATTCTTCAGTCTGATAATGCTTTGGAGTATGTTCAAAAGGCTATGTCTGATTTTTGTAGCTCGGTTGGTATGATTCACCGCACATCTTGTCCTCACACCCCTCAGCAAAATGGGGTGGCAGAGGAAGAATCGCCATCTTCTTGATATTGCTCGATCTATTATGTTTCAATACTGCTTGTTTCTTGATTAATAGGCAACCTTCGTCTGTTCTTCAAGGAAAGACTCCTTTTTCTGTATTGCGTCCCATGGACTCTCCCTATCCTATTCCTCTTAGAGTGTTTGGTTGCACTTCCTTTGTCCATAACTTTGACCCTAAGGCCGACAAGTTGTCTCCTAGGTCCATTAAAACACTGTTTCTGGGTTACTCTAATACGAGCAAAGGATACAAGTGTTACTGTCCTAGTCTTCGTCGCATGTTTGTGTCTAGGGACGTCACTTTCCATGAGACCACTCCATATTTCTCCAATGCTATGAGCAAGGGGGAGCAGTTGAGAGAGGGAGAGCCACCAAAAATACAAAATGAGAGACTGGCACCATCGGTGCAGCGTGAGGTAGTGCCACCTATCATTCCGAATTTTACTTCTATCCCGGATGAACAAGCAGGAGATAGACCTACCATTGAGCATTATACACATGTATACCATAAGCGAGGCAGGCAGGATCCATAAGAAGTAGCGGCACCAGTCCCTGAGCCCTCATCATCGCCTTCTACTCAAGAGAATCCTACAGAGACATCAGATCTCGACCTTCCTATTGCTGTTCGGAAAGGTACTAGGTTCTGTACTATTAAACACCCTATTACAAATGTATGTTGCCTGTCTCATCTGTCTAAGCAGGCCCGTGCATTCGCTATTGGGATTGATTTTGTATCTATACCAAGAAACCATTATGATACTATGAAAAACAGTGGTTGGACACAGGCTATGCAATTTGAGATGTCAGCTCTCTTAAATAATGGTACTTGGGATCTGGTTGATCTTCCTGCAGGAAAGAAAGTAGTGGGTTGTAGATGGGTTTTCACTATTAAACACAGGCCCGTGCATTCGCTATTGGGATTGATTTTGTATCTATACCAAGAAACCATTATGATGCTATGAAAAACAGTGGTTGGACACAGGCTATGCAACTTGAGATGTCAGCTCTCTTAAATAATGGTACTTGGGATCTGGTTGATCTTCCTGCAGGAAAGAAAGTAGTGGGTTGTAGATGGGTTTTCACTATTAAACACAATCCGGATGGATCAGTTGAACGATTGAAAGCCCGATTGGTTGCAAAGGGCTACACCCAAACCTATGGTGTTGACTTCTTTGAAACATTTTCTCCTGTTGCTCGCCTGATTTCTGTACGGATCATTATTTCTCTTGCTACTACCTTTGATTGGCCACTATTTCAGCTGGATGTCAAAAATGCTTTTCTCCATGGTGATCTACAGGAAGAGGTGTATATGGAGCAACCTCCTGGGTTTGTTGCTCAGGGGGTGTGTCAGAAAGTATGCAAATTAAAAAAAGCTATATATGGGCTGAAACAGTCACCTAGAGCTTGGTTTTACAAGTTCAGTGAAGTTATTCTTCAGATGGGTTTTTCTCGCTCCATGACTGATCATTCCTTATTTTACTCCAGCTCTTCTCGTGGATCCATTATTCTTATTGTATATGTTGATGACATAGTAATTACTGGCAGTGACACCATGGGAATATCTCGTGTCAAAGAGGGTTTGCAAAAACACTTCCATACAAAGGATCTGGGCAAACTAAGATACTTTCTAGGCATTGAAGTGCTTAGATCTCATGCAGGTGTCAATTTATCTCAGAGGAAATATGTGCTTGATTTGTTACAGGAGACAGGTATGGCTGAATCTAAACCGGTATCTACACCAATGGATTATCACATCAAAGAGGTGGTTGATGATGCTGAGTATCAAGATCCAGAATATTACAGGAGAATTGTGGGTAAGTTAATATATCTAACAGTCACCCGACCTGATATTTCATTTGTTGTGGGCGTGGTCAGCCAATATATGCATTCTCCGCGACAGTCACACTGGACAGTAGTCTGCAGAATTCTCAGGTATCTTAAAAATGCTCCCGGTAAGGGTATCACATATTCTAGACCAAAGGCACCTCCATCTACTCTGTCTCTCATAGGATATTCAGATGTTGATTGGGTTGGTGATCATACTGATAGGAGATCTACATCAGGCTATTGTGCTTTTCTAGGTGATCATCTTATCACATGGAAAAGTAAGAAGCAACATATGGTTGCTAGATCTAGCACTGAGGCTGAATACCGTGCTATGGCCCATGCATGCTGTGAACTAAAATGGGTCAAATCTGTTTCATCTGAATTACAAATTTCTCTTCTACCTTCTATGGAGCTCAAGTGTGACAATCAATCTACTATGCACATTGCCAGGAATCCTATCTTTCATGAGCGTACAAAACACATCGAGGTTGATTGTCATTTTATTCGTGATCAAATAAAAGACGGCACTATTGTGACTCCATATGTCAGATCTGAGGATCAACTAGCAGATATCCTGACAAAGCCTTTGGGTTCAGCAATCTTTCAGAGACTCTGCGGCAAGCTGGGCATACACGATGTGTACTCTCCAGCTTGAGGGGGAGTGTGAAGCAACCTGCATCCCGGTCGATACTATCGACACTCTGTCGATAGTATCGAGATCAGTTCAGGTTCAAGTTGAAGCCACCTACATCTCGGTCGATACTATCGACACACATGTCGATGGTATCGAGATTGGTTCAGGCGCAAGACAATGTTCTGTCGATACCATCGACATGTGTGTCGATGGTATCGACACCGGCACAGCGGCGGAACGACAATCCAGCAGAAGCCCTATTTTGCTTATGAAATTTATTTTTTATTCTTTTTCTCTCTTTGTATCTCATGTACTTACCCTAATATATATATACAAGTGTGTAGGCTCAAGCCCTACTCACGTTTGCTGCATCTTGCAGCCGACATGTGATCGGTGTTCCTGTCTTCTTCCCTTCTTCATTTCTTCTTACAGATATGTTTGTACATACTAAAATTGTATATGCCTACATGGAAAAAAGAAAAGTAAAATACATATAGATATAGTTTTGGGTCAGTCTGGGTTTGTGAGTCAACAATTGCAAACCCAGACCGACCCACAAATGAATTTAGATTCTTCGGTTCGGATCATTTCAGGACAGGTCGAAAAAATCAAGACCCCACTTAAGTCATGTCGGGTCGGGTCGGGTCGGGTTTTACCAACTCTAGTTGTGTTCCAACACCGTCATTCCTTCTCTCTTCCATTTCTATCCCAATTCCTGAACACCCATTCCCTGGATCTAGCAAACAAATCAACTTCCTTCCTGACCATGTACTCCTCTTCTCTTTCCTCCCTGACTCCATATCACCTTAACCTAATAAGAAGTGTAGGGCCTGAACGTAGACTAGAATGGCGTGGATGTAAAGATATATTGACCATAGAGTGTCCTTTTTCTATTGGACCGTGCCTGAAAGACAGGTGCTAATTAAAACATTTGTTTAGAACACATTTTTGGGCTGAAAACGCTAGAAATGTCCCTTTTTTCCTTCTTATCTCTTTCTGCAGCAAAGACTTACACCACAACCCTGTTGCACCAGGCAGCAATGATTATCACCTCTTGCACCAATCTGCTGCACCAGTACTCCATCATGTTGTGCGACTTTGCCTAGAGGTGTAACTACCATGGAAATCGCTTAAGGCTGGCAGCAGCAGGTGCACTAGCCAAAGGCAGTGGTGCCAGAAGAAAATAAAAACAGGGTGATAGGGGTTGCTTTGTGGGAACTTACATCCATAAAAAAACTCAACATATCAGTTTTACTCCTTGAGAGTAGCACAGATAAATTGGCAGTCTTTTCTGAAAGTTCATATTAGAGATGAGTCAAGGTGACAAACAAAATTACATCCAGGATTCGTCGAATATCAGTAATAAATTGCTTGAAACCATTTTGTTTACACATTAATATTATCAACAACTGTGTTTTCAAAAGCGGTATGCAGCTTATAGAGTAAATGGGGTATGTGGAAGTATACGCGTTTTTGGAAGAAAAAATATTATTAAATAAAATTAATCACACAATTGCATATTTAATTTACAATTACATATTTGGACCCTAAAACTTGAGATATATTCAAATATATTTTGGGTCGAGATAACAAATGTCCATCTAAAATTGCTGGCTAAACGGCCTTATAAGCGGCTATGCGGACGCATAGTCGGACAGGGTGTGATTTGGGGACGATTTTCTATATGCGGATGACCTATGGACCTTATAGTATATGAGGCCTTATAAGTGGCACATGCGGCCTTTTTCTAAAACACCGATCAGCATTAACATTGAAAGCCACACTTTGTTTTCATTGCAGTCTCTAATCCCAAGACATTTGAAAATTCAGTTTTGTAGTAAATAGCAACAAATATTCAAGATTAAAATAACTTTTTTGTCAATGAACTTAAAAAGAACTTGGTTATTAGGAGCTCGATATCAGCATTGTTATACATCAGAATAAAGATTTCTATAAGTTTCCCCTTCATCTATTAATCTCAGGATTGAGGGCAAATCACCACTCTTCCTATTAATTGCCCATCAGAACTTAGCAGACTGACACCTTTGCCACCAAGAAGGCGATTATATCTTCTGGGCCATAGGAATCTTAAATCGGTATGATATCCTTATATGTCTGATTGGCGTCACACCATATAACTAATTTAGCTAGCCTTCTCTCAATAACTAGATGTGAACCCCAAGATATTTCTTAATATCTTAAAACATCTTCAAAGGTAATCAATCTGGAGGCAAATGTTATTTATTCATAGGTTTGATTTACAGAACATGCAAAAATTTATATCTCCAGTTGATCTCTTCTGGTTCTGTTTAAAAAAAGGGGTTCGAAATGGGAAGCATACAATAATTTTGTGGATCCTGCTTCATGGAAAAACCGAAAAATGAGCCGTACCATCTTCAGGATAACATCGATAGCCCCCTTTCCATCACCAAGTGCCCCGTCAATTTCATCAATCACCTGACAAATAAATAGATTTTGTAATTTATTAACTCCCAAATGCCTACAATGGTTTAATTTTGATCTTACCAGACATTTAGGTTTAGAGTCTGCCATCACCGAGTTCATTTGCACAACATCTAAAATTTTTGACTCAATGCTAGATGCCGAACGATCATCACTAGCATTTACCTGCAAATAAAAAGAAAGTTATATAAATCAAAGCATAATATCAATGGAGTGATTCCTTTACCACATATTAATCAAACATAAAAAAAGTTATATAATAAAATTATCACCCCATGGCATGCAGTAAAGTGGAAAACAGACTTAAGCCAAAGTTCATTTGTAACTTATCTAATGGCATAAAACTGTCTAGCAATGAAAAATAAGGATTTAGAAATAGGAGAAAATCAAACTTAAAATGCATTTAAACACATGGACAACTTATCATGGATAACAAAGGTGCTGTAATTTGAACCTTAGCCATGCAAGGGTTCCAAGCCATTCCCTTTAAAATAAGACGCAACAGATGAAAACAAAAGTTTTCATAGAAATTTGAACTATCAATAATCATAAAGACTTATTTATAAAATAGACCCCAGAAAGAACTAAACTCTAGCATACAAAGACCCACTAACACTGGGCAGAACCTTTTACGACATCTACACATTTATTCAAGTCAACTATGACATACTAACAGTTTGGACAATGACATTATCCCCCTATGTACTCTGCTACATTTAGGTACGCATAACACCGGGGTGAAATTTGTGAATAGGAATTTCAGAGAAGATCTTCCACTGAGCGCCTTTTTTTCTTCTTGACCTAGGCTGGAATTCAAGTAATAGAAAGATTCCCAGATCTTTCACATAGGTTATGTAATTCCCTTCGGGCCCTACAGCAGTTTCATTCTAAGTCTAAGACAAAAAATCTACCAAAATGGCAATTGGTTGACTGGAACCCCAACAGCTCAACTAGCCGTCACCTCCAACTTCCCGTTGATCAAATGCACTTCTGGTGTGTCATCAGCAGCCTCAACAAAAGGACAAATTTGGCCAACCAACCGATCGATTAGGATGCCAAAACAAGCCAATTGTGTATGTGTATCGAGCAGGGTTGTCAGGACTGAACCGAATCGATTGGTTGAACTGCGAACCAGTGGTTAGGACGGTTTGGTTCACTCACAAAGCCAGAAATACTTCAATGACCATTGGACTAGTGAATCATTCCCAATTTTCTCCACCTGTTGGTTCTTGGCCGTGTATAAATCGATCCTCGAACCCAATTTTATGTTTATTCCTACCTGCTCCTTCCATGTTCTCATCCCCTATTGCTCTTCCACCATAATTTGGTATAGGAAATGTAGTGTTTGATTGAACTTTTGTCATTTCTATGTGATTTTCCGATATTCTCCTCAATATGCTTGCTTTTCCATATGACCTAATAAATTATAAGAATTTTAAAAATAATTTATCAATTGAACCCATCAAAATACTGGTTGAACTAGTGAACAGAGAATTGGAAACCTCACCAATTTGTTTACCATTCAGTTCTAGCAACCTTGGCATCGAGTTACACTTGTAATTGAGAGAAACCTTACAGCAAATCTATAAGTCCCTCTTTTGCTCCTTGTCCCTTCTTTCGTCTTAGGCAACGTTTGAGTGAAGTTTGATATGAGGATTGAGTTCCTTGGAGCCAAAGTACTGAAACCAATTAGAGTTACGCTACTCCATGATCTTGTTATTTCTTAACAAACAATTGTAACAATTGGTATTTAGGCAGGATTCAAAGGAGTGTGTCTATTCCTTAAAGGATGAAGTTGCATCTCTATGAAAGAAGGTAGACACATTATTAGATAAATACAAGGTTGATTAGGCAACATATACTTTTCAGTCCAAGACTAGACTCAAGCCTTGGGTTTAGGATGAGTTGTAACAGCATCGAGTGAAGGACTTGGCGTCAGTCGTGATGATGGTTGAAGGTCTCAAGTATCAACAACTTGGCAGTCTATCATGACATGGAGAATGAACAACAGTTTGAACCTCAAGTGAATTGTCTATATAGAGATATGTGTTGTCTTGAGCGTCATGTGCTTAGCATGTGCTTTACTTATGTTGTTTCTTATGTTGTTTAGTCCCATATGGGCTGCTTCTTAACCAGTCTCTGTCTCTAGTTGTTATATAAGAGACTACGATGTACAATGTTGAAATCATCCAATAAACAACACTTCTCCACTTTACATGGTATCAAGAGCAGGTTCTATTTTGTTTCTCCCACCCTAGTTTCCCACCCATGACCTAATCCTCTCAGCCCCCCCCCCGCCACCGGCAACACCCCTCCCCTCTCCAGCCGCCGCCGCCACCCCTCCTCTCTCCAGCCGCCGCCGCCCTCCCTCCCCTCTCCAGCCGCCGCCGCCACCCCCCACTCTCCCCCAACCCCACCCTCCACCACCACAGCCGCCGCCCCCCCCTGCCGCCGCTACTTGCAGCAGCAGGTTGCCCAGAAACCACCACCCACACCGGCCTCCTCCACCATCCTGTGATCCCCCCCGTCTCTTCCTATCCATCCTCTCTACCTAATCCTATCTTCTTCCGCCATTTTCTTCACCTATAATCATCTCTCCACTCCTACGTAAGGCCTGAACACTTTCTAATTCCTTTACGTCTACGACCGGGCTTCCGTCAGTTTCTGCTCGGGTCTCTGCTGGACATCTAAGTTGAGAGTCCTCTTTGTTCTTGGGGATTTCTGCCTGCGCCTCATGGGAGAACGTTGAGTTTTTCTCATGTTGGCGTAGGTTTCTATGATTTTTCTACCCGTTTTCGGGTCCTTCTGATCTGCTGCGTCAGATCCCTTCTGCCCGGTTCGGGTTCCTCTGCTCTGGTCTGTACTGCTTCTAAAGCGTCATCATAATCTGCTATGGCTTACTCTGAACCCCCCAAATCTCTGTGTCACTACGGTGAAACTCGACGGCAGGTCCAATTACCACCTATGGTCGGCGTCGTTTGTTCTTTATGTCAAGGCGCAGGGCCGATATCACCATCTGACGGCCGACCCTCCTGATGCTCCTACGGCGGATTCTGATGATAAAACTAAACAAAGCTACATCCAGTGGTCCAAAGATGATTCAGGCGTCATGTCTTGGCTCCTCAACAGCTCTGAGCCCCGGATCAGTCAATCTCTTCTCTGCCACCATGATGCCAAGGCGATGTGGGATCATTTGGCACATGTGTACTCTCATCAGGAGAATCCAAAGCGGGTCTTTGAAATTTTCAAACAACTTGCCAAAAAGGAGTTCTCTATTGACACATCTATTGATGATTTTTATAATCAATGTTCTGCTTTGTGGAATGAATATGAGTTGTATCATCCTCTTACTGTTGATATCAAGATTGCCCAGAAACAACGAAATGAGCTTCAACTTGGGCACTTTCTCGTTGCCCTTCCTGCCTCCTTCTCGGGGGTTGTTGACCAAATTCTATCAAGTGATCCGCTGCCCACTGTTCGTGATGTCCTCAAAAGAGTTCAGAGACTGCCTTCTCTGACTCCCGCACCTGCTCCTGAGCATCCTGCGCTTGTTGCGCGCTCTTCTGATTCTACTCGTGGCCGTGGCCGTGGTCGCGGTCGTGGTGGTCGACCTCCTCCTGCTGGTGGCCGAGGCTCTTCTACTCCGGGTCGAGGTCTGTCTCAAGGACCACGTCACTGCAACTGGTGTGGCCGCGACAATCACAATGAGGACCGCTGCTGGATAAAGCACGGTAAACCTGCTTGGGCGAACCAAACTACTGATGATGCTGTTGTGACTGATTCCTCTACCGATTCGACACCTGCGCCACCTAATACTGATTGGCTTCGCTCAGAGTTCGAGAAGATGTTTCAAGAACGTCTTGCACAACTGCCCTCTGCATCCAGCTCGTCTGCCATGCTCACCTCTTCGTCTTCTGGTAACAAACAGTGGTGCATCGACTCCGGTGCTTCCACTCATATGACTGGTGCACGTCATTTATTTTCAAAACTTAGTTCCACATCTCCGATATCTTTTGTTACTGTTGCAAATGGCTCGAAAACTGCTGTTCACGCCACTGGCACAGTTCCTTTGTCACAAAAGATGCATCTCAATTCTGTTTTATACATTCCAAAATTTCCTGTTAATTTACTTTCAGTCAGCAAAATGATTAAACAACTACACTGCTCTGTCAAATTTGATCCCTCTGGTTGTATTGTGAAGGATATCCGCACGAAGACGAAGATTGGTTCGGGTCGTGAAGGACCAGACGGGCTATACTACCTGGATGGGCCACCAATTTCAAAGGCGATGATCTCCACCTCTGTGTCAGGTCTACAGTTGCATGTTCGGCTTGGACATCCATCTACTGCGAAACTGAAACTCCTTTATCCACATATATCTGAAAATAAATTTTCATGTGAAACATGTGTTATGGGCAAACATTCTCGTTCTGTTTTTCCTGCTAAAAAAGTTATTTCTTCTAAAGCACCTTTTGAATTAGTACATGCGGATATTTGGGGACCTTGTTCTGTACCTAGTATTTCTGGTGTGAAGTATTTTTTGACTTTTATTGATGATCATTCTCGTACCACTTGGTTGTTTCTTCTCAAAGGTCGCAATACTGTGCTTGATTGCATTCGTACTTTCTTTGCTGAAATTAAAACCCAATTTGGTCAACCTATTAAAATTCTTCGCACTGACAATGCTCTTGAATTTATGCAACAAGCTGTTACTTCTTTTTGTGTGTCCCAAGGGACTCTCCACCAGACCACTTGCCCTTATACACCACAACAAAATGGTGTAGCAGAACGGAAGAACCGCCACCTTCTTGAGGTTGCTCGCACCCTCCTCTTTCATTATAAAGTTCCTCACTGTTTTTGGCCTGATGTTGTGTCTACGGCTTGCTATCTTATCAATCGCATGTCGTCCTCTGTTTTGAAAAATAAGGTTCCGTACGCCCTTTTATTTCCTGATAAACCTTTGTTCTCTGTGCCAACTCGTATATTTGGGTGTACTTGTTTTGTGAAAAATCTTTGCCCCGGTATCACTAAGTTGGATGCTCGATATGTGAAGTGTGTTTTTTTGGGGTACTCTCGCACTCAGAAAGGCTACCGTTGTTTTGATCCTATTACAAAACATTGGTATGTTAGTGCGGATGTGATATTTTTTGAACACTTGCCCTATTACTCTGCCCCGGGGAAACAAGTGACTCCTGATATTTTGGTTCCCACTCCTCTACCTTTGGTAGATGATCCACCTCCTGCTGCGGTACCTTCTGAACGCCCTCTACAGGTCTACAAGCGCCGCTCGAAGCCTGCCACTGCCCCGGCCGAACCAATTCCTTCGTCTGCGGATGATCCACCATCGACTGAGGTACCTTCTGACCTGGATATTCCTATCAGTTTACGGAAGGGTGTTCGTTCTTGCACTCAGCATCCTATTAGTCACTTCTGCTCATCTGCCAATCTCAGTAATGACTTTGCCTGTTTCACATCTGCTATAACTGCTGTGACTATTCCTAAAAATGCGAAGGAGGCGCTCTGTCATCCTGCCTGGAAACATGCTATGGAACAGGAAATGCAAGCTCTGACTGACCAACATACCTGGAATCTGGTTGATCAACCGTCTTCTTGCCATCCAGTAGGATGTCGCTGGATCTTCACTATTAAATATCAGCCTGATGGTACCATTGAGCGTCTAAAAGCTCGACTCGTGGCAAAAGGATATACCCAGACTTATGGTGTCGATTATTTTGAAACCTTTTCTCCAGTAGCTCGTCTCAATTCTGTTCGTATTCTGATTTTTGTTGCTATCAATAAAGACTGGCCTCTTTTTCAGCTGGATGTGAAAAATGCCTTTTTATATGGCGATCTACAGGAAGATGTCTACATGGAGCAACCTCCCGGATTTGTTGCTCAGGGGGAGTCTGCTTCAAAAATCTATAAACTTCGCAAGGCAATTTATGGCTTAAAGCAAAGTCCACGAGCTTGGTTTGATAAACTAAGTAAAATCTTACTCTCTTTTGGCTTTCGCCGATCACAGGCTGATCACTCGGTTTTTATCAGAAAAACCACATCAGGGCTTGTTATTCTCATTGTGTATGTAGATGACATTATCTTATCTGGCAGTGATAGTACAGGGATTCAAGCAACCAAAAACTACCTAGCACAACATTTTATCACGAAGGATCTTGGTAAATTACGATATTTTCTGGGCATTGAGGTTGCTAGATCTTCTGCAGGATTGTGCTTATCACAACGGAAATATGTTCTGGATTTGCTGAATGAAACAGGCATGTTAGGCTGTAAGCCAGCTAACACACCTCTGGATCCCAATATGGATTGGGATAGTGACTCTTCTCCCCCATATGCTGATCGACACCAGTTCAGGAGATTAGTAGGCAAGCTTATCTACCTGACTGTCACTAGAGCTGATTTAGCTGCTGCTGTTGGGTTTGTTAGTCGGTACCTTGACAAACCTCGACAATGTCACTGGGATGCTATCTGTCATATTCTTCGATATCTCAAAAGTGCTCCTGGGAAAGGACTATTATACAAGAAGCATGGGCATTGTAATCTATCTGGCTTTTCTGACTCCGATTATGCAGGCAGTCGATCTGATAGAAAATCCACTTCTGGGTATTGTACGTTTGTAGGGGGCAATCTGGTTACATGGCGCAGTAAGAAGCAAACAGTTGTTGCACGATCCAGTGCTGAAGCAGAGTACAGAGCGATGGCTCATACTACATGTGAGCTTCTGTGGGTCCGAAGCCTTCTGAAAGAATTTGACATCTCTCCGACTAGCCCCATTCCTATGTTCTGTGACAATAAGGCATCGATTTTTATTGCGAGCAACCCTACTTTCCATGAAAGAACGAAACATATAGAAGTCGACTGCCACTTTGTACGGGAAAAAGTTATGTCCGGACAGATTCACACTCCATATATCAGCACGGAGAAACAACTTGCAGATATCTTCACCAAAGTGCTACCCAAGACTCGCTTCCAGACATTGACTGACAAGCTGGGCCTCTTTGACATCTACGCTCCAGCTTGAGGGGGAGTATAGAGATATGTGTTGTCTTGAGCGTCATGTGCTTAGCATGTGCTTTACTTATGTTGTTTCTTATGTTGTTTAGTCCCATATGGGCTGCTTCTTAACCAGTCTCTGTCTCTAGTTGTTATATAAGAGACTACGATGTACACTGTTGAAATCATCCAATAAACAACACTTCTCCACTTTACAGTCTAAAAAGTCAAACTTCGAGTAAGATGAACAGTGATGAGCAAGACAGAGACAACCCCTTGCTCACATCCTTCAGATGGAGTGGAAGCACAGTTGACAGTTGCTGCATAGAGGCACAACAACCCGACCTTAGGAGAGGCTAAAGGGTTACTTCGACATTGGCATTATAGCGAGCAGAAAATCACCCATAAAATGGCATGTGCTTCAACTGTAAAGAGTGTAGGAGTCTTGCGTCGTTAGCACAAAAAACACAAATTTACAAGAATGTATTCCTAGCATTTCGGCACCACAAACAATGAATTTAGTCATGAAAATTTTTACTAGATTGATCTACTAGTATAACACTTATTCATGCAATAAATATGTGATATTGGATATGTGAGGTGAGGATCTCCTACATGTGTGAGTAAAGAAAGTTAATTGTTTCAACGAGGATTTTGATATCAATTTCAATCGTGAATTTAGTGAATTTCTTCGTGATAGTTTGCAAGCAGAACATATAGGCTAGAAGATACAAAACTATGCAGACAAATTATTGTCCATGTAGTACATAATAACACTAAGGATTAACAAAAACTGATGGTCAATGCATTTCCATGTCTAATGGTCATAGGTACATACAATTTTGTCACTTGACTCTTTCTACAAAATTTTGAGCAATGTCGGCCAATGCACAAAAAAACATGCATTGATCTTGAAGATCATAGGGGTATCCTTGACATAAAGTTGCTAGAGGGCTTCTCTAACAAAATATCAACATTGAGCATGACACTGAAGATTGATACAAGGGCTTCTTCGATGTTGCGACGAGGTGCAACTCAAAGTCCTATGGCTTCATTGAGATGGCATTACATGAAGTGCTTTGCCTTAGCATGTGACAAGCACATAATCAAGAGTTTGTCTTGAAGAGGCAACGTTGAACATGGAGCAATGTGATTGCTTTCAAACAGGTGCTACATGAGTGTAGAACCGTCTTGGTTTGTGAAGAGGTATAATTCAAGATGAGCGACACCCACAGATGCATTATTGCTTACAGGAACAACTCATGTATGGCTCAATATCTCTTAGAAGAAGGCTACTTTAAGATAAGACAAGAAGATTCTCGTGTCCAACTTGAAGCGTATCAGACTAAGACTATTGCAAAAGCAACCAAAGCATTCAGTGGGGAGAGATGGAGTCATCATCAATAATGGGGAAACTCATCGACAATCAAACATCATTTTCATGCCTATGAGAGCGTCGGCTATTCCAGTGGGGGGTTGTTATGAGCTCGACCCTTGGGATTGGGCTATGATGGTTGGCAGAAACTAGAGCTACCAAGACTTGGCCACAAGCGCTAAGTCCAGGGCATATCCAAGATAGTTGGAGTGCAAGGGGAGATGTCCATGAGTTCGGAGGGCAATGCCAAACGTGCAACCGTGAATATCCGAGAAGCGAATGCTGGAGAGGAAGCAACAGTATTGGTAGAAAAGCGCACCAAGTAAAGAGACGCAAGCAGCAAGTGGAGTTTATAAGGGCTGAAGCGGGGCCAACGATTGCAGCCCCATTAACTGCTAATCGAGTAGTTACTCCCAAGTAGACGCAAGCAATTGCCCCGCAAGTATCCCGCAAATGAAGCGCGCTAGCAAGCACATGTTGCTGCCACTTGTGCGCGGTGACAACAAAATAGTGTGAGCGGTTGTGGCCAAGCTTTGGACGCATAGTCCTTTCACATGCAACCTTCCAAGGGGTGCTTCCCACCACAAGTAAGCAAGTGGTTTCCATTAAGTGTAAGTTTTAGTGAGTGTAATTGTGATGACCCAGAATTTAGGATTCTGATACTCAATATAATATTTGAAACCATATTGGGGTAAAATATTTTAATGATGTATCTAGAGGTGTAATGTGGTCATATAATGAAAGTTGCACTTTTTGATCAAGAGTTGATGATGAATCGACTTGTATTTAAGGTTAATACACTTAGTTATGAGGTTAATTAAAAAAAATTATTGGCATGGATAAATGATAGTCTTTGATTCTCAAACTTCAATAGAAGATAGATTAGGATTTTGTGAGCCTATGTCTAAAATTTTAGAATTTTTTGGATATTGCTACAAAGAGATAGAATTATTTGAAATTGGGGACATTGATGATATTTTTCTTGATCAGACTTTGGTCTTTAGATATGTGACATATTAATGTCACACTGCCTTTTTACAACGAGGCACTAAGGGAACCAGTCATCCCTAACCCCCGTAAAGGGAGGAACAGAATGATTGAGGTGCACATGTGATCCGATGAAGGTGGGGGTAGGCTGAGGAAATCTTGTTAGTAAACCCATGACCTACACAACACTCGAACGGATGGACCCTTCACTTTGACATCGGAGACCCATAGTACAGGGAGACCAACCTTCATCTCCTTCTTCCTCCATTGCGGCAAGCAGCAGCCAGCCGTAGAGACAAGGGGACAGATCAGCCCTACCTCCATGAGCCCAACCTCAGTCAAGAGGAAAGCGAACGTCTCATCCATCGCTGCCCTCACCCACCGAAACAACATGGAGGACGCTACCTTCTTTGCTGGACGTGGCGCTTTGTTCTCCTACAGGCTGGGAGCCTCGGTGGCGCTAGGGCAGGGACCGCCCAGCTAACAGCTCGCCTCCGCACGATAAGGGAGGGCCACCATGGCCTCCATCGGGATCCAAGGGCTCTTCCTCTCCCTTTGCCCTGTCCTTGGATGCAGCTGACGTCGTCGGGAGATTGCCGAGATGCTCTCTGTTCGGCCCCCTGTTTTGGGCGCTGAAACAGGGGAATCCCGTAAGGGAGGTCGGCGGGCGGTGGGGAACGGCGCTTGATCGGACGCTCGCAGTTGGAGGCGGGTATAGATGACCTAGAGTCGCGTACGACCCAACCAGCGATCAGTAGATGTTGGGAGTCGCCGACCACCGCGCACGGAGGGGGGCGGCCCAATCGCAGACTGCTGCATAGCGTGAAGGTGCGGGTCAGCCCTAGTCGTCAGATCTAGGATCGACGGCCGACCTCAAGGCATAAATAACAGCAATGGTAATAACTCCCTCAACTATAGTTTTAAATGTTGATCTTAAAAAAAGATAACTCCCAATTCCCTTGGCCAAATAGGGTAAATCTATATACCATTTTGATCGTCTCGAAAAGATATACAACTTGGACATAATTGCAGACCCTAATTCCTTCGTTTGTTCTCTGTTTTTCCAAAAATGCTACCTTTTGATCTTCTTAACATATTTAATGCAATGTTATGATGAATTTTGGAACTTTGATGCATATATACCCACCTAAGTATCAAATCAGTAACTCTCATGTCCTTGTATCCCTATTGAAGGTCTTATTCTCCCTATTTTCTCATAAATGACTCCTTTTTGTACATATGTGACCATATTGGGCTATAATGATGTACATTGCTCTTATAACCCTAACCTTGCTTCCTAATGACTCTAAATGCTTAACCAATCATGAAATCAGTATTTTATGCTCCTGGAACCTTTGGGAAACCTTATAACATTCCTTGTACTCTCGATGACATAAGTGTGCTATTATGATAATTGCATGTATGAGTGAATGTCGGTGCTTCATGTTGATAGTTTGATGTCTAGACCCTAGTAGACATCACCCTACTTTGAATGTGTTTCCTATGTTCCTTTCTTGCTGATCTAAAACCATCCCTTATGTTTGACTCTTTTTCCTTGATGATACTTGATTTCGGTTTCTCTATTGTGAGTCTTTTGACCCTGGAATGCATGTAAATGCCTTAAACCTTGATATGATCATAGAAAGTGCATGGAACGTCATAATGACTTGAAACTTGAACCACGCCTTCATGATGACCCCTTGATCAACATAAAATCATTTAATGAACTTATAAGCAACTTGGAACCTATCTTGGCCAAAACCCTAAAATGCTTCTAATTAGGATTAATGATGAGAATCTAATGCATGTATGTAATCTTGTTATTAATCAGGTGATGACCAGATTGTCTAGATGATCAAGGATAGCTATGATTCTCTGAACTCAGGTACGTGGATATAAGTATAAGATTAGTTTTTGCTAAATGATAATTATGAGTAAATGCTTGCATGTATTTGAATATCTTGTTGTATGTTCATCTGTATGTATTGTCATTTCCGCCTTGAACATTAAGAACACTAAGGAAAAAATATGGAATGTAGTTACTTATGGTTCATTAATCTCCCTATTAGAGAGGGAAAGTATTAATGTTGACTAGCACCTCCCTAATGGTACAAGGTACGCAGGGAGATCCCTAATGGTACAAGGTACGCGGGGATAGGGCCCAATAATTTATTTTTGTGCTAAGTCCACCATAGTAATACATGTCCATTGAAATATGATTAATAACTTGGGTTTACCTGATTTTCCGTCTTAAATAATGCTTTCTTTTTCTTTCTTCTTTTTCAAGTATTTTAAATATGCCAGCATAGTATAGTATCTTTCAACCACGTACCAACTTTTGTTGATTCGTTTGTTTCACGTATGTTTTAGGTTCAGAGATAGCATGGGAGAAAAAGAACAGGGTGTGAGCAAGTCGTTTAGGTTACCTATTTTCTAGGATCCTGGTTAGCATACATGTTTAGACTGTGTAATTTTCTATTTTTCAATATGTAAATGTAAACCAAGCTGTAATAATTCATGTTGTAAATATACATGTTATTGTTGAGAAATGTTATGGTTGTATGTTCATGTATGTGTATTATGTTGTCGCATCGCTCTCTGAAACAATTAGCTAACGTTTTCGGATTTGTCCTCTCGGGCCTTCTAAGTCTCGAGACGGCAGAATCCGGGGACGTTACAGTAATGGACGGTTGTTGCGCAAGACCACTAGCCCTTAGTAACCCTTTGAAGGAGTGTAACAGTTTGCAAGTCATTCCCAGATATACATGTGTTACTTAGTCGTCAAAAACCAAGAGGGAGTATGCAACTCTAGCAGTAGATTTTGCAAGAGTTTGTGGCCCTAACCTCCATTGATGTATTGTGTGCATGTATATTGAGTTACACCATAGTAAAGAAAATCCTTTTGGCAAATCTTTAAGTCCTTGTTGGTTCATAGACCCAACTTAAGCAAAACTTGAGTGAAAGTTGATCTAAGGACTGAATTCCTTAGAGTCAGATAACTAATATCAGTGAGAATGTTGCAGCTACACGAGGGAGTTTCTCATAGAGTCAACATCCTTTCCATTTCTTGACTAGCACTTATAGAAATGGGCATAGAAAACATATATGCTCCAAGTTGATGGAAGTGTCCAGAGATATGTTTTTCCATTTTTGTTTCTTTTACTACTTCCTTCATGTATTTACGTCTCATGCCGCTATCTCTCTTTTGGTCCCACACCCTGTAATTTGGTTTCAAAGCTTCCCAAACTCCTATTAATAAGTATGACTTACAACTAATAGAATATCTCGACAACTTCTACAAGCCTCTTAAGTTTGTTGAAAGGCTGCATTCACATGATCTTCATTTGGCAAACTTAAGGAGATAACAGTTGCATTTGCATCCGGCTTTTCAATGATTTTAGATAATTTCATAGATTTGGATTCCAAACTTCAGCTTTTAAAAAATGTCTATAGATACATCTACATGAGACATGGAAGATTCAGAGTTCTAGCTTAGTTGCAAGAAAGTAACAGTTCAATACAAGTGTTGGATAAATCTGATGTTTTATCATTCTAGAAGCTACAAAGAAGTCAAAGATACAAATCTTGAATCCTACTCTATGCAACAGTAATCCATGGTTCCAGGAAAAACAAAGAATAAATGCAGAAAATACGAATTGAGTTCAAACATTATCAAGAAAGTAGAAAAGGGATACATAAAATGTTATTTATTGCCCATGCTTCAGAAATAAACTTTAAAAGAGTAATACAAGCATTGGATATGTCGATTTTCTTTTAGTACTAAAAGCAAATAAGCAGTCAAAGATACAATTCTAGAACCATACTTTGTGCAATAAAGATCCATGGTTATGGGTAAATCAAAGAATAAATGCAGAAAATATGAAATGTGTCTTAAGCATTAGCAATCAATTACATGCTTCAAGAAATAAAATTTTACTCGGTTCAATATAACAGAAAAGGACAGGTTCATATTCAGGATGAATGAGTAGGAGAGTTTTCAACCTCTACAACCCGGTATCCACAATGTTTTGCAGCCACATGTGCCAGTGTGGTTTTTCCTAACCCAGGTGGACCACAGAGCAAAAGAACCTACACAGCAATATATACAGCTGTCAGTCAAAACTACTATAAATCAAAACATAAAGAAAGAAAAGAATAGATTTAAGACTTCTGCCGCCAAACAATTAAATAAGGACAATTTTATCCAATGGCCACCCTAGAATCTAGATCAGACATTCATATATCATCCCAATGAATTATTATATGACTGAATGCACACTCCTACAATATTAATGCTTTTAACTCACATCCAAAGTGGAAACTGAGTGCTATCAACAAATAGGACATGAAAACCTAGTTTTTTTCCTGAAACTTAGACCGTAACATTAACCCTACTGAGATATCATGTCAGTTTGATAAACCGAGCAGAAACTTGGCAACAGGTGGTATTGCCATTAAGGCCGTTAGTACAACGTAAAACTGTCAAATAATGCCATATAAACGTATCATAAACAAACCTTTTGCTCGGGGGTACTTTTCAACTTTTCGTTCTTGCTGTGTGATTCTATACCTTCTCTTGATCCCTTGCCGCCATTTTCCATATCAGTAGATTGATTGAATTTCATGTTGTTAAAAATAGAACTATTCTTATTGAAAAACTTATTGTCTGATGATTTATGATGTTGCATTAGTGTTGAATGTCTCCTTAAAGAGGATAAAACATCCTCTGTGGTAGCTCTGATACGTGAACCATATACACAAGGATCCCACTGTTTAAGCCACAAGAGCACCTGAAAGCAAGCCATATCAGAGTGCAAATATGCAATTGTCTAGTCTAATTAACATTGTACAGAAGGATTATAATACCTCCCGGTTTGTCTGCTCATCACTAAGAAGCTCCGGAAAAAACTTTGGAGCATATTTGTCAACCCAAAGTTGTTCATTAACTATCGCCATTGTGGACTCTGATATGGTAGGTGAAGACACAGAACTTTGTTGTAGAGCCTACAAAAGAAGAAATCTGTCTTACCTTAGTCTTGGCAATAAGACAGTTATTTGAGTTATATTGCTCTTTATTGGTTCTCCTATATATCAAATAACACACTTGCTTTCCAACATGGTTGGGATTGAGACTTAGATGACAATGAGGATGACAGAATCATAGACTTACATTCCAAACAAATAGTAATATATGATCATTATTTTCTGAACGGCTTTGCTTCTGTACAGTCTTAAACTTGTAATGTTTCGCATCATTTTTATTTTCTTGCGACTAAACCAAGTAGTGATTCGTAGATCCCGTACTGCCACTTACGCAATACCTTTCGAGGGTGCCGAACATATAATGGACTGATTTCCAAGTTTGTTGCTTTACAATTTACCCTTTCAATATATGTTGAGTTGCATAATAGACTCATATTCACTGTAATTGCAGTGGCTGCCTCTAATAATTGATAATCATCTAATTCAAATCATATTAAATCTTGCCTCTAATTGTTGAAAAAATGCTGGTTTATTTATGAAATGATAAATTTGCAGATGTTTGGTTGTAGTTGTGAGTACTGGATTCAATTAGACTTTCAACTGCACTCTTGAATGAAATGGATTGTGTTTCAATGCCTTGGTTTTGTTTAATTAGAATATGTTGAAATCGAATGAATATGGTTATATGCTAAGTAATTGATAGAATGGTAATTGGAATAGCTCAATCAACTCGAATCCAGCTACCATTGGTCAAATGACTAAAGAATGGAAGTCATTAGAATCTAATTGATCCCAAACTGGATATGTTGTAAATTCCTAGAAAAATACCTTGGTTTAAAATATGTTAATTATAACCACATTATGATAGATATACCTAAAGAAATTGGCCTAAAATGTAACTCAGTTTGATGAACAGATGTACCATAGTAATGTAAGCTTAATCTTATCCGATGGAAGTCATTAGATTATATTTTTGTAGTACTCTCTCTCTCTCTTTTTTTTAGTACTCTCTTTATTTACTTCAGTTTGTTTTAACTAACCTTTTTTATTTGAGATTTTTTTTTATTACATAGTTCATGATTAGATTAATGTACACTAAATTTCGTGAATTTATTGCATACATGTAACTACACAAAGCCAAAGTAGAATAGGTTCTGGAGCATTCTGGACCATCATATTTAAGATCAAACAGTAAGAATGGTCACATGATGTTCACGTCACTAGATGCGAGGTAGTAGTGGAATAGGTGGGGTGGTGACATGATCTCCTTTAAATCATCAAAACAAGGGATTAAGCAGTAAAAGGCTTAGCCCGTTGTCATTGCACATCCAAGCGCTTGCCTGGGAGCTTCTCTCTAGTGAGCTCAGATGGGGAGCCAGGGTCTAACCCTGCCATTGTTCCCTCGGCTCGCATCAAATGACAAGTCTAAGGGCTTGGGAGACAAGGAGGTCTATAGGAGAACTGGAGTCAGTCTCCACCCATTGTTGCAGCTAGGCAAAGGGAGCCAGGGCCTACCCCAGCATTGCTCCCTTGGTTAGCTTCAAATGACAAGTCTAAGGGCTAGGGAGACAAGGAGGTCCGTCGGAGAGATGGAGTCAGTCTCCACCTCTTGTCGCAGCTAGGACAATGAGTTATCTATCCCTACGCCGCTAAGCACGTCAAAGCTTTGCGGTTTGGGTTTTGGCATCTCTTCCTCTTTGTTGTCCTATCAAAAGCCTTCCCTGGTCTCCTTTATGGTCCTTTCATGCCTAAAAACCTCACAATATTGTATTCCACCTTCATCTTGGATGATGCACTTTGGTTCAACGGCTCTCCTTTTCATTCCCTCTGACCCAACCGATCTAAATCAGGGTTGTTCGAAAGCTTTGTCAGCCTTTCCTTGTTTCCTTTAACCTCTTCCATTCTTACTTTGTGGTTTCATGCTCATTGATGGCGCCAGGTGAGTGCTGGCTTGGAAATTTGGTGTTAGTAATTGTTGTCAAGGTCCCCGATGCGGCTATGCCTCATTAGAGTTGGAGCTTGTAGTAGGCTCAACAAAATCTACAAGCATGGATTAAGATGTCATCTATGGACTACAACAAAGTCATCAAGCATGGTTTAAGATACAATCAGATATTCATTGTTGTTAATATATTTCATATTTATTCTATTTTGTAATTTCTATATCATGCTGGACCTCTATGTAAATTATCCAGTTTCTCTTATTAATAAAAAGGGAGAAGGCCTATGACCTCTCTCAACGTTGCATTGCACGTTGCATTGCGGCACCACATTGCACATGGTACCAGAGCAAGGTTCCTAACCTAACCCTACCCAGCCGTCACAACCCAGCGTCGCCGCCGGTCGGCCGGCCGCCAGCCTTCCCCGACCGCCAGCGTGAACAGTAACTCCGACGGTGAATAGTAACTCCGGCGGTGTACAATACGCGGTGTGAACAGTGCGGCGGCGTGAACAGTAATTCATGCGTGAACATAGCACGTCGCCAGCCTTCCCCGGCCGCCGCGCAGTCAGCCTAAAGCGGGCGGAGCAGCCGTCTCTCGGGCCAGGCGCCGTAGCTGTCGTCCCCCCTTCTCTTCTATCTCCGGATCGTTGGGTTCTTCGGTTGATCCAACGGATTTCTAAATCCCAAACCGGAGGGTCCGTCGGTACGTAAGAAATTCCTAATCACGTCTCCTCCATGTGTGATTAGGGAATTTCAGATAGGAGATGTGGATGCGTCAGATACGCATCTGATCTTGTGACGTGACGTGTATCTCCCCGTCGATGTGACGTGTATCAATCTGTCACTCTTCTTCTCGTCAAATCATGGAGAACACCAAGGCATCTACCATCTACAGTGAGATGTCTCATATCCCCTCCATCAAGCTGAACGAGAAGAATTATCTCTTATGGATGAATGTTGTCCATACTGTATTAGAGTCACGCGACAAGGCGAGACACGTTGATTATGATCCTCCTGCACTTACTGATAAAGTGCTATGATGAATGGAAGCGTCATAACAATCTAGTGAAGACCTGGTTGTGGGGGAGCATGGAACCTGGGATTGCCTCGAGATTCATGTTCTACACTACTGCCAAAGAGATATGGGATGCAGTGAAGAAACATTATTCTCAAGAGAAGAATGCGCTTCGTCAGTTCATGATATACGATCTCCTGTTTGCAGAACGACAGGGAGACAGACCTTTAGAAGAATATTTTGGAGTGATTCAAGGTATTGCACAAGAGCTGAGTTTCTATCATCCAGTAACTGTCCAGGAGCAAGTCAAAGACAAAGATGACTTGATTACAGCAAAATTCTTGTCTGGTCTGAGTTCTTCGTGCAGTTTAGCCCGCAGTGTTATCTTAGCTTCTGATAAACTTGCCAGCTTGGAAGAGGCCTATTCAAGGATTTTACAAGCAAATTTTGAACATGTTGATCCTACCGTAGTCTCATCTCAGGAAAATTCTCATGCTTCTGTAGCTGCTGCAGCGAGAGGAGGACGGACAGGTATGGGCCGAGGACGTGGAACTCGCCCTAAGTGCACTTTCTGTGACAAACCTGGACACACAGTTGAGAAATGCTGGAAGAAGCATGGTCGACTTGCTGCACCACCTGTGGAAGCAACAAACTATGCTACCACTACTGAGTCTACTGAGCCTCCTGCTTCGAGTTCTGGTCCTTCTGGCATTACACTCACCAAGGAGGAATATGATAGATTTATTCTGGCTACTCAACATCTGAGCTTGGTATCATCATCTTCAGCCAACTTGGCGTCCACCACTGGTAATCAGGCTACCTCTTTATTGGCTTCTGGTTCTACTTCATCATGCGTCGTTGACTCTGGAGCGTCACAGCATATGACTGGTATGAGGAGACTTCTTCATTCCATTGACTCACATATTCCTCACAAATCTGTAACAATAGCAGATGGTTCGGTGAGGAGAGTGTTAGCCAGTGGATCTGTTTCTCTGACTCCTGGAATTGATCTTAAATCCGTACATTATGTGTCTGTTTTTCCTTTTAATCTTCTGTCTATTGCTAAGTTGATTGATACTGTGAAATGTGTTGACTCAAGGTCAATTAGGTTAATGTTGACTCACGTCTAAATTGACTAAACCCGTGTTTTGATGATGACTAACCATTCCACATATTGGTGTCTAATGCTTCTACTTGAGTAATTTCAGATTAGGTATAGACACACTCCAATTGCCCTAACTTGCGCATCTCAAATTGGAGAAAAGACAAGTCAAAGTCATACAAGTGCACGTTTTTGTAATATGACGTATATCCATTAGAATCATGTTGTAAATCACTTGTAATGATTGTATGACTTGTAATTAAGCTTAGAAAAATATCAGGAACACTTAGATCGATTTTTAGAGCACTTTTAATGCAACTTTGAAAATCAATTACAGGCACTTGATCGGTCCAGTTTCCCACCCTGAAACTCGACCGATCCACCTTGGTTGATTTTCTGAAGATTGCATCGGTCGAGTTGTGCACTCACAGAACTCGACCGATTGGGTAGTAGGCCATTTCCAGTTGAAATGGTCGGTCGAGTTTCCTCAGGACAAACTCGACCGATCCTTTCAACATCGGTTTGCCTGCTACTTGATCAGTCAAGTTACACCCATTGAAACTCGACCGAATGCACTGTACGGAAAAGTGCAGAAAAGTGCTACTAGCCGTTGTGGAGTTGCAACAAGTGAAAATAGATCCGTTGCAAGCCACAAAACGGCTAGTTTTCGTTCTTAAGTGTTCCCAAAGGCTAAGAGGCATCCCCAGCTATAAATAGGACCCCTTGGGCTTCATTCCAAGGTTGAGCATTCATTGCAAACTCTTTGTGAGGTCCCTATTCAATAGTCGAGTGCTTCCTACAGCCTCCTCTCTCTCTCTAAGCTTAATCACTTGCTACATCCATTAGAGTGAGTAGGAGATTTGTAAGAGAGCTAGTTTTATTTGTATATCTTGTGAGGCTCTCACTTCCACCACCTCCCCATCTCTCATTTCCTATCTTGAAGATGAAGGTTCTCTCTCTTGTCCAAGAGAGGTGAAGAAGAACAAGGGAAGGAGTCCCTTGGTGAAGATCAAGGCCGAAGACTTGGAGCTAGAGTGGGTAAGCCCTTGGAGAAGGCAAAAGACTCAAGCTCAAGTGGGTAAGACCTTGGTGGAAAGCTTCTCCGAGTGAAGGTGAAGTCAAAGGCGGAAGATCCAAGAAGAGTAGGTAATTCCTACAAGGCCGAAGACTTGTGCAAGAGTGGGTAAGTCCTTGGAGAAGGCCGAAGACTCTTGCAAAGTGGGTAAGTCCTTGGTAAGGTTGAAGACTCTTTTGTATTGGATAGGTAAGTCCTTTGTTGGTCTTGTATTGTAAGTCTTATAATTGAATATAAGAGTGCAATTGTTTGAAGTCCTAGAGGTTGACCTCTCTAGGCAAGTGGACTGACACACTTCTAGTTTGAAGTGTGGAACCACTCTAAATAGCTTGTCCATTTGGTGCATGTTCAATCTCTCTTATCCTTGCTATGCATGATTTAGTTGCACTCAAATTACCTATTTAGCAACCATATCTTGTCATATATTTTGAAGGTTTAATGAGTTTTGTTTAAGTGCTTTCAGCTCTATTCACCCCCCTCTAGAGCATCTAATCACCCAACTAGGATCCAACAAAATGTACGGTGACTGTTGGACCTTCTTGTTTTGTATTACAGGATCTCAAGAGTATGAGGACGATTGATGGGTGGCCTGGGAAAGGTGATCTCTACCTCTTCCACGGTGACAATTTGCCTTGCCAAGTGTCTGCTCCTGCTCCAACTGTCCTGTTGAGTGGCTCTCCCTTACTGTGGCACTAAAGATATGGACATCCTTCATTAGAGAGCCTGAGAAAGTTAGAACCAGAATTGTCTCAAGCATCGTTTCTAGAGTGTCAGTCCTGACAACTGGGGAAACATCATAGAATGCCTTATCCCGATCGTGTCAATAAACGGGCGTCATGTCCTTTTGAGTTGGTCCATAGTGATGTTTGGGGTCCTGTAAAATACCATAGTTATAATGATTTTCGTTATTTTATCTCTTTTGTGGATGACTTCTCGCGTATGACTTGGATTTATTTGTTGAAAAGTCGAGAGTCTGTGCTATCTATTATCAAACATTTTCATCAAGAAATAAAAGTTCAATTTGATTGCAATATTAAAGTTCTTCAATCTGATAAGTGATAATGCCTTGGAGTATGTTCAAAATGCTATGGCTGATTTTTGTAGTTCAGTTGGGATGATACACCATACATCCTGTCCTCACACCCCGCAGCATAATGGGGTAGCAGAGAGGAAAAATCGTCATCTCCTTGATATTACCAGGACGATCATGTTTCAATCTAATGTTCCTGAGCGTTTTTGGTCTGACGCCCTTCGTACTGCTTGTTTTCTTATCAACAGGCAACCTTCTTCTGTGCTTCAAGGACGTACTCCTTTCTCTGTCCTACGTCCCAAAGATCAACATTTCCTTGTTCCTCTTAGAGTGTTTGGTTGTACTTCTTTTGTCCACAATTTTGATCCTAAGGCTGATAAGTTATCTCCTAGGTCAATTAGGACCCTCTTTCTTGGGTACTCCAACACTAACAAAGGGTACAATTGTTATTGTCCAAGTCTTCGTCGCATGTTTGTGTCTAGAGATGTGACTTTTCATGAATCCACTCCATATTTCTCGTGCTCCCAGTAAGGGGGAGCAATTATGTGAGAGAGTGTCACCATCAGATGCTAGTGAGAGAGTGCCACCACCACATCAGAGTGAGAGAGTGCCACCTATAATTCCTGACTATACTATAATTCAGGAAGATCGGCCTGCAGATGGTCCATTAATTCAGTAATATTCACATGTTTATAGCAGACGAGGCAGACAAGATCCAGAGAAGGTAGTGACTCCAGTCTCTGAGTCCTCCCCATCCTCCTCTACTCAAGGGATTCCTGAAGAACCATCTGACCTTGATGTTCCCATTGCTATTCGCAAAGGTACCTGTTCCTGTACTATTCGACGTCCTATTACAAATGTGTGTTGTTTGTCCAAGTTATCTCAGCAGGCTCGCTCATTTGCTCTTGGGATTGATTATGTGGTCATTCCAAGAAATCATCTTGATGCTATGAAGGATATTAGCTGGATACAGGCTATGCATGTTGAAATGTATGCTCTGTTACAGAACAACACCTGGGAACTTGTTGACTTACCTCCAGATAAAAATGTTGTGGGATGCAGATGGGTATTTACAGTAAAACATAATCCAAATGGTTCTGTGGAGAGATTGAAACCTAGACTGGTGGCAAAGGGGTACACTCAGACATATAGGGTTGATTTCTTTGAGACCTTTTCACCAGCGGCTCGTCTGAATTCTGTGTGTATTCTTATTTCTCTGGCTACTACATTTGACTGCCCTTTATTTCAGCTCGATGTCAAGAATGCCTTTCTACATGGTGATCTACAAGAGGAGGTGTACATGGAGCAACCACATGGTTTTGTTGCTCAGGGGGAGTGTCAGAAGGCGTGTAGACTGAAGAATGCCATCTATGGATTGAAACAATCTCCTAGAGCTTGGTTTGACAAGTTCAGTGATGTTGTGCTAAAGATGGGTTTTTCTCGTTCTGTTGCTGATCACTCTTTATTTTATTCTACTTCTTCTGGTGGATCTATTATTATTGTTGTGTATGTTGATGATATTGTTATCACTGGTAGTGATTCCACAGGCATATCTCGTGTGAAAGCGGGCTTGCAGGGGCACTTTCACACAAAGGATTTGGGAAAACTAAGATATTTTCTAGGCATTGAAGTACTTAGATCTCAAGCAGGTACCAATTTATCTCAAAGAAAATATGTGCTGGATTTACTACAGGAAACTGGTATGAGTGAGTCCAAGCTTGTGTCTACTCCTATGGACTATCATGTGAAGGAAATGACTGTTGATACTGGTTATCCAGATCCAGGATATTACAGGAAAATTGTGGGAAAATTGATATATTTAACAGTCACACGTCCTGACATTTCTTTTGCTATAGGAGTGGTGAGTCAGCATATGAGCTCTCCAAAACAGTCTCATTGGACATATGTCTGTCATATTCTGAGATATTTGAAAGGTGCAATTGGTAAGTGAATCACCTATTATAGGCCGAAGACTCTTGTATCCACAATGTCTCTTACTGGTTATGCAAATGCAGATTGGGCTGGTAATCTGAATGACAGGAGGTCTACGCCTAGATATAGCACATTTCTGGGGAATCATCTTATTACCTAGAAAAGCAAAAAGCAAAATGTTGTGGCAAGATCTAGCATGGAAGCTGAGTATAGAGCAATGGCACATGCATGTTGTGAGTTGCAATGGGTTCAATTTGTACTTTCGGAATTAAAGATTCATGTTTTGTCTCCTATAGAACTCAAATGTGACAATCAAGCGGCCATATACATTGCTAAGAATCCAGTCTTCCATGAACGTACTAAGCACATTGAAGTTGACTGCCACTTTATCAGAGACCAGATCAACAATGGAACTGTTGTGACTCCACATGTCAAGTCTAAAGATCAACTTGCATATGTTCTTACGAAGCCATTGAGTCCAGCAGCTTTCCAGAGTTTTTGCAACAAGCTGGGTTTACACAATGTGTACACTCCAGCTTGAGGGGGAGTGTTAATATATTTCATATTTATTCTATTTTGTAATTTCTATATCCTGGTGGACCTCTATGTAAATTATCCAGTTTCTCTTATTAATAAAAAGGGAGAAGGCCTATGGCTTCTCTCAACGCTGCATTGCACGTTGCATTGCGGCACCATATTCACAATTGTCTTTCTCTGTATTACTCATGATGAAATTATATAAATCGTGAACCTTTTTGTGATGGTGATGATATTATTTCTAATGTTAACTTGATAACAAAGAGGAGGTCGAGTTATATCATTAAGGAGAAACTCATCATCAAAGATCTTAAACTCATCATCAAAGATCTTAAACACAAATCCCACCTTCTAATAGATGAACAACCTTATATATTTGTGAAGTGCATATAATAATATATACAGTATAAAATATCCAGAAAAAATAAATTATGTGTCTGGCGGCCCCGCCAAGACGATGGTAACTTTTTTGTATTGACAAACACGATTAGTCACTTAAAAGGGAGTGTGCAATTAAGGAGCGTGCATAAATGATAAAGAATCACTAATATAATAAGGAGATTTGTGAACGCAATTTTAGTGACACAGTGATCCTTGTAATCCAATTTCATGAAGGGGTAGTTTGTCATGATTTGATGGTAATGTGAATAATAATGAAGCAGAATAAGTTACTGCTGATCTGTAGCACATAATGTTTCAAAGCCCCAAGACTGTGCTACTTTGGTTGAGAAGATATTGCTTTGTTTTGTTCATTTTTCATTAATATTATTTTCCTTTTAAGCTATGGTACGAGAACTAAAAGCATGGATTCATGCCATTATGCACATCGTGTAAGCAGCTATAATTCAATTGTTAAAAATGTAAGTCCAAAATCAAACCGTTTGTATGGCACCTTCCTCCACTCTATCCATCAGAACATTAATTGGTTCTCCGAGAAGGCCTGAAAAAAAAAAGTAAAATTTAGGAGACTTGCAGAAATTAGCAATTGAAACGCAGGGCGCCTAACTCTGTAAAGAAGATGATGTGGATGATGAAATATAGGAGATTTTTAAAGATAAGTTCACTATGATAGCATTTGGCAACGATAGCTAACCTGAGATTTTTTTTAAAAAAAACTAAGCTGGAAATATATTTTTTCAATTATTGAAATTATTCCTCTTTAAAACTTATTACAAAGAAATAGAAGGGAGACGGGCAACAAGCTGCGCCGCCAGTCCCTTTTGGATGGCAAATCCAATCCTCCGGAAAAACACATCCATAGACCTGGGAGTCGTAACATTGCTGTGCATGAGATGTCAGAAAGTCTCCGATGATATTATGCGAGATGCATCTACAGTAAAGTCTGTCATCATGAACGGTATGAAAACTTGAAGAAGACGAACCATCTACACCAGCTAACCTTTTCCAGAACTGCCCGTTCTTGAGACCTTTCCTTCAGCAACTGGCATCTGGGACTTTAGTTTGGCATAGACTCTATCTCCATTGGACCCTGTTACGGAGAAAAAATCGCCGTCAATCTCTGATGCAAACCTGGAGATGGTTTTCTCCTTAACGGACTCTGGTTCCGAATTCCCCATTTCAGTTGTCTCTTGGGTATGGCAATCTTTATCTGGTATGTATCGAAGAAGCCAGTCCTCGTCAGCTTCTGCGTATGAGCTATAATCATTATTCTCATCAAAGGCTGGATCTTTGCTCGTCTTGCCAGTAGGTTTCTCAGTAGGATCCTCCCTGTTCCTTCCTCCCTTCTCTTGATGTGGCTTCTGCATGCCCTGGCCAGCTTCACCGTTGGCTGTCAAAGCAGGATTTCGAGGTATTGGACTGGGAATTTAGAGAAGACACAAAAATGATGGATGGAACAATGTCTGTGGCATAACATGTCTGGCATACCTTTGCAGAGTTCAAGTAGCTCATCTGCTTCAACGTCGTCGAATTCGGCCTCTTCTTGGAAACCATCGAGACTTTCTAACCATTCCAGCTCATCCGGACGAGGAATGCCTGTTTCAGATGCGTCATCCTCCAATGCCGCATTATGAGTTCCGTCAGGTCCACTCCTCTTAATCTTCTTCGGCGCCTGCTCCTCCCCTGGGATTCCATCATAGCCCACAATCCGCTCCAGCTGTCGCTTTTGGGAATGGATTTCGGGGCCATCGCCGTCTATGGACGAGAGAGAGCGATTACACATGACATAATAGATCGTGAGGGAAAATGATCGGGGGAATCAGGCAAGCGTGTGACTGTACCTGGGACGGTTCGGCATAGCTCAAGCAGCTCCTCCGCTTCGTCCAGGGTTTCTTCGTGCCCCCCGTAGTTGGAATTGGCGCAGCTTTCAAGCCATTCGAGCTCTTCCGGAAGTGGAATGTCCATTTCCATCTTGATTGGGAGTGTTCAACCAGTTCCTCTCTGAGGGCCGTAACCCTAGAACACAGATGGCGGGAGTGAGGGAGTGAGGATGACGGAGATGAGATTTGGCGGGAAATAGTCTGATTCCTGTTCCTGTGGCCTTCGTGGTCCAGACAGGGCCATAGTTTTGACCGTTGGGCGTTGCCGTATCACCTAACCGGCACACAGCCCACAAATGCTCTGGCGGTGGCAGATCGGGGCCTTCTTGTTCAGCCCATCGTGTTACATTAACATGGCGGCGGTAGAGGGGCCAGAGGCCCGGCTCATGGCGTGTTATACGGCCAGCTATATAGTTGTATATGGTTTGTGCTCGATTTAATTATTTGAATTCTGTAGGCCTGCATGAATGCCTTCGATGGATATACTGATTACTGACCTATCTATGTTATAAAAGATATGGGTTTGTTTCAAAATTTGCAGTTATGGCATTTTGGAGTTTTTGAAAAATTCTATCCAATAGATCTTACGTTTTCGGAATGATGGCTTCCCCTAACTCTATATTTCCCTACGTTTTTATTATTGTTCTTCTTCTCGCTTTATTCTATTTTCCTCTCTCATCATTTTTTATTATTCATTATTGGAAATGGATATGAAGAGACGTGGGAAGTAGGTGAGGTGGTGACAAGTTTCTTGCTAATGTGAAACCTAATATTTCTTGTATATGTGCTACTATAAACAAAATGATTTCATTTTTCAAAAACAGTAATATCATTTTAATATCTTTATATGCGGTCGTCTATGAGTAGGCATGCGCCGTGTAGATCTGCATCATGTGGTCGTCTACCACGCCGCCGACTGATTATGTTGTCATCCTCAGCCCCGCACGTAGTCCCAACGTTTAGGCAATAGAAAGGCAGGAGCGAAGGAAAACCAAAAGAGGGAGGCGAAGCTGTCGTTCACGACGAACGAGTCGTCAACTGATTCGTTTTTCACCCATCACCCCCTCTCAGGACGCGTGGTCTCCTCCGCCATCCTGAATTTTGCATCCTAGACGAAGCCTTCCGGCGACTCGGTACATGAAGATTTGGATTGACCCCAAAGTTGCAGTCTTGGCCAAGGAGCAGCAGGGCGGAGAAAAGTCCGGGAAAGAAGAACTAGGAAGAAGCAGATCCGGCGGCGGTTTCGGGTCTCCCCTCCAGGTCTCGTGTATTCCCTTCCCAACGTTGCTCTTGTTTGTATGTATGTCTAGAGAGCCAATCGATTGGGATATGGCATTGGATATCTTATTTGATAATTATGAGGCAAGTTCCCAAATTATTTTATATATTCAGTTATGAGATAATGAATACATAATAAATGTCTAAAGAATGATATTACTCAATGACGTATGTCTTCAAGTACATAACTTGGAAGAATGAGATCATACGGATGTTAAGAGTATATACATTCTCATTATGTCCGTGATTGGTTGTTATTGTGGAAGGTAGATAGACAACAATAACACATAAGATTAGAGTATGAGTTGGTTGATGACTAAATCTCATTAGTCATTATATGACAATATCAAACCAAGCACACAAATATATATTAGGGAATTGTATATCGGACAGACCTACCATGAGACTGATACATGGAAGCCATCGTCATGGAAGTCATAGTCATGTCTCATCATGGAAGTCATAGTCATGTCTCACAGTGATGGTAGTGGTTGTGATTCTGAGACCTGAAATCACTACACTCATCACATGTCGTTGGATACACTTTGACATCATCAAACACAGTACGAAAACATGGGTTGTCATAACGGTGATGATTGGGTGACTTTGACACATGCAGACTGAATGTGAGTGATATATATGAAATTTGTCCATTCGATAGTAGTACGATATTCAAGGCCTCTTGATTAGCGAGACTGAGAAAAGTATGGCCATACGCATGTGAGTCAATATGTGATATTCAGCTTACATATATCGCATGTAGTCTTCTTTGGTTCAAGGAACAAGATTGAATAATAATAAGGATGACTTCTCCATGCCTTTAGTCTAATCTGGATATTAGTGACAAAGGAACTATACAAACACTGTAACACCATACACAAATTGTAGGTTGAAGTTGCTCCCCAACTTTCCATTCACTTGGGTAACAATGGTGTG